>PVKS010032631.1:0-22398 GCA_004027875.1 Aplodontia rufa | reverse complement strand
TATTATACCAAGTTTCTGCAAAGTTTTAAATTCAACTTGATTATATATTTAAATGTGTTGAATCAAAAAACTCTGTCTTGGGTTACTACAATTAAGTAATAAGTGATCTATTTAAAGTCCTCTGATGTGTAATTAATTGCCTAAATTTATACCTCAAATTATAACATAAATATTTATAGAACATTCTCTCTTATATTCTTAATTCATTATATTAATCATCACAGAAGCACATGGAAGAATTTTTAGTGGAGTATGTTCTGAAAAATATAGGTAAGAATGCTGTTTTGTGTAAGCAATCAAGAATAAAAAGTGCTTAATCTTCACCTAAAAAAGCATCATGGAATCTTCAACTTAGGAAGCTGGGGTCCTGTGTGGGGAGGAGCTACACAGATGATTAAAATGTTGGGTTGTGAGAGCCATCACCAGGCTATACGGCCAGAGTACTCAGCCTGGAGATAAAGGGCTTATTGATGCTCTTTAAACATATTAATGGTCCCTGCAGAGGAGGGTAACCTGCTGTTTTCTGTCTTTACTAAAGACAAGGAAAAAAAGGAAATAAACTCACCCTCAGTGACATAGATTAAAAGAAATACAATTCCCTTGGTAGTGAGTATTGTTAATCTCTAAAATAATTCATGTTATAGAATCTCTTTTTATTCAAAGTTGTAAGTAAATGACTTTGGTTTAAAATGGACATGAAGTAATCAAAGTTTATCTCTGATGACTCCTATGAAGATTCATTAATTAAAAAATAGCTTAAGAAATGTAAAAAGAAATCTATATATATCATTAAAATAAACTTTGCAAATTGAACCTCCAAAACAAGAAACTGAAAGATATCTCAATGCTATATTTTCCTTCAATCCATTTTAAATGTGAATGAAGCTGAAATTTACAAAGTCCTGGTTTTGTACAGATACAGTTTTGGAAGTTTTTAAAACACTATTCTAAATTAAAAGACATAATTACAGATAAATAAACAAATATCACATATCATGGAAAGCATTCATGTTTCTATAAACATTTTAAAGGTATTTTCAAAGTTTAAATTTGGCATATTGTTGCAATTGTAATAAATGCTGTTAAAATTATTCCAATAATTACAAAATTTTTTTAAAAATGATTCTTGTCCTTAAGAATTCAAAATTCAGCAGCAAATCAGATTAGCAAATATGTAATTGCATCCTGATGTGTAAAACAATAACAAAAGAAACAGCAAAAAAAACTAATACTAGAATGGTAGAAATTGTAGGTATATAGAAGATGTAGTTACTGACTGTGTTTGAGGAAAAAATATTTGAGGAGGGTTCTAAAGAATGAGGAAATGTTTTTAAAACACAGAAGGGAGTTGATGGGCTATGCAGAACAAACCTCAAAATCATGGAAGTACATTTGAGGGCTGGAAACCAAAGAGCAGGAGAGCTTAGTATGTCTATAGGATCACACAGGAGGGACAATGCTAGATTGACACAGTGTTTGCACTTTAAAGTGTTTCATGAAAATTCATGTGGAAAATAGTGTCATTGGCTTCAACTTCAGAGTTCTAACTTGGAAAGTGATTTTTTTTTTTTGTTTTGAGAGAGAGAGGGACAGAGAGAGAAAGAGAGAGAGAGAGAGACAAATATTTTTTATTTAGTTTTTCACGTGCCTTTTGTTGGTCTGAGACTTAGTTGGGTATGTGATGCTGGGGTTTGAACTCGCATACTTGTGCATGCCAGGCAAGCGCCTCAACCTCTGAGCCACCACTCCAGCCTTGGAAGGTGATTCTCATGCAAATTTTGCGAAGACCAGAGTTGGAGAACCACAGCACAAGGCAATGAGAAGTTCACTGGGTGCCTTTACATCCTGAGCAACTTAGGGAACCTGCACAGAATTTTTGTAAGAGAACCCAATTGTGTCACTTTTTTTGATCCACAAATGGCTTTACAAAGTATTCAAGAAGAACATAATGCCAACTGTTCTGCTAGATTTGAGAGGAAAATAACATCACCCACAAAAATGTCCTGCGTCTGCACTCATTGCACAGTGCATTGGAAAATGGCTGGATATCCTTTTCAGTCCCAAAGAAACAGAAGACGTACAGATAAAGTGGAGCTGATTAACCAACATGCACAGCTGCTTCCGTGTTGTCGTCCACTTGACAGAGTGGAGCAGCCTGACACTCCAAGCATGTGAGTCCTACCAACAAAGGGGATAGGGAGTTGGTGAGGAAGGCAGGGAGAGACGTTTTTGATCATGTTGCCACTGGATCAGTAATCCCAAGCCCAGAGCTAGCTCTGAGTGGCAAAGCTCTTGAGAAGGAAAAACAAAAGTATAAGACTTTCACCAAGTCAATGATATTTAAATCCTTATTTTTCAATTAACCATGGAGTTTTTTTTTTTTTTTTAATTTTTAAAGAGTGGTATAGACGACATGTAGAGTAACATGAATGGCTTTGTAGTGCTACACAATTTTAGGAGTTAATTCAGTTTTATGGATTTGGGGAACAATGACCCTAAGGATTGGAAATCACTAAACTTAGGTATTTGTGTGGAGAATGTGTACCAGTGAAAGACTAGGAATAGATAACCACAAGATACGCTTAAAAAGAGAAAGAGCACTTTACCACAGGGATAAACTTTACTTTATGAAGTAATGTGATGACTCTTTTAGGAATCAGACCTAATTGATACAAATGATGTTATAAAAACAAAATATTTTAAAACCCCATCTGGGATTTTTTTAAAATTAAAACTCATAAATCAGCAAGTTTACAGAGAGAGCAGAGGTTGATTTAGGTAGGTTCTTGGTATTAACACGAGATGGAAAGCTCCTTAAGAGAGTATTCAGGAGGCCTGAGATGAACTGTAGGACTGGCTAGTTGCAAAATTACCCCCTTTTCATTACAGTTATTCTTTTTAATTTAAGACTATACACATTTTATATTATTTTGTTAAAAATTTGTATGGTTGTTCAAAAACAAAAATTAAAAAAAGACAGGAATTCCCACAATGTCATGAATTCCTATCTATATCCAAATAAAATTACAAATTATTTATCTGATTCTAAGTAGTGTGTACTACAAAATATTCTGTAGTTCTAATGCTTATTTTGAGCAAAATATAGAAATATCAGAATGGGGACCTTTGCAAGTACCATGGGGGACAAAATATATGATTGTATAAAATAATGCTTTATATATACATAAAACATTTATTTTAAAGATAGAAGGACAGTGAGTGAGAGAGAGAAGAGAGAGAGAGAGAATCAATTTTTATTGAGTTTTTCACATGGCTTTCGTTGCTCTGACACTTAGTTGTATACATGGGTGCTGGGGTTTGAACCTGTGTACTTGCGCATGCCAGGCAAGTGCCGTAACCACTGAGCCACCGCTCCAGCCGTACGTAGAACATTTTTATTACATATTGGGCACATAAATCTAGAACATTGAAATGAGATATAAGCACAGATAGATACTCACTTGTTTTCTCTCCTTTTTTTTATCTTGCAGTACTGGAGACTAAACTCAAAATCACTCTACCTCAGAGCCACAGTCATTTATTTATTTATTTATTTATTTATTTATGCTAGGGTATTATTAAATTGCCTAGCAGGACTTGAATTTGTAATTCTGCCTCCATGTCCCAAGTATCTGCTATTACAGGTGTGCACTGCTGTGCCTGGCGTTTAAATCTCTTATGATTTCAAAATATGGACTAGTTGCCTATTATTCTGGTCACAATGAATACATCCTTCAAATTATCATTTTGATTCAGTAATGGTATTTTCTATTCTAAATTTTCTGAATAATCATCTCAATTCATTGATTTTCAGCATTATGTGTAAAACTAATTTAAATGTAGTACATATGATTTCATTGGAGACTAGTTTATTTTCAAAAGTATCATGTCAAACAAAATTTATCATCCTTTTTGATTATTATTAATTATAATACAAATTACTTCTAATAATACAAATATTTTAATAATACAAATATTTGTATCTTTCAATAATACAAATATTATTAAATATAATACAAATTACTTTTTGTGAATACAAGACCCTCTAAAATGTTAATGACTGCATTTGAGAGGCAAATGGCACAACTGAAAATCAAATTTTGCCCACTGAAATTTTCAAAATTTTTTATTTTATTTTTTATGTTTTTGCTAATGCCCAATGATTTATATTTATTTCCAAAAATATTTATATTGCTTTATATAAACATTTGGAACCATTAATATAGTTAATATATGGTGAAGACTAGGGAATGTCTCTTAAGATGTTTTTACTATATAATAGTAAAAACAATGTGTAATTGGGAAAAAAAATACTCATTGTTAGAATTACAGGGTGGAAACATGTTCCAAATAGGTAAATTAACTCCTTAGTCACTGAATCCTGTAGCACTCAACTTAGCATATTATGTAATAAGTGGTTTTCCAAAGAATAACCAAGTAACAACTGGCTTGTATTTACTGAATTTAATGGTCATGAACTTTGAATGTTTGGGAAACCTTTGACATTCAGGTCTTTACAACCTGTTTCTAGCAGGTTAGAACATTCTTGGAAAGAAATAAAATTGTTCTGAATGCAGGTTCTAGATTACTATATCTGGTGCTGCTCTTTTTCATTATGTGTTTCTATGTCCATCAAACTGCAGGCTATAGCCTAGATTTTTTGACAAATGCCAACAGGTTTCCTTCATTGAACAAGCTTTATTCAGTTACCATGATGGTTATCACCTATCATTCTTATCGTCAAGGACAGCTCTTTAATGGAAACTTATGTTACATAACTAACTTGTGGCATTCCTCTTTTCTAAGACAGAAGATAAGTTAATGAAATTGGCTTCTTGTTGGAGTGAATGGTATAAAAAGCAGAATAAATCAAAATGGTAGAGTGACGTAGCTTTAAAACTGAAATTCCCAATGCACCATGCCTGTTTCAGGCTCTTGGGCAGTTCCCTTCATCCTGCCTCCACCCTGCTGAGGACCATTAACCTGCCAGGGAGAAGGGAGTCACAAGCTGCACCAAGAGGCCACCACCTCCACAGGGACACCAAAACATCACCTGGCTACTTTTTGTATTTGAACAACAGATGTTTGTTTGTAAACTGGCTAACATGACCTAGAAAATAAAATGCTGATTATATATTCATTTCATTACAAGGTGAAAGTGCCCCAGGCGTACCTACTCCTCTACTAACTGGTTGAATTGTGCCCTAACAGTTTCCTGACCCCCACTTTTTTTCATCACTAATTCTCTCAGTAGATCTATGAAAATATGCTACACAAAATAGGCCTTGTCATGACCTAACATCTCCCAAATAGTTTTCATGTTTTTCATGTTGGAATGGCAATTGAGAACCAGGTATCTGACTCACGTTTTACCAAGCTATAGGTACATATTATATTCAATGACTAAGCATCAATTTTGACAGTTTTATGGGATTCTCTGTTTTCTAAGGATATAAGCATATGTAGCATATCTTTAGTACTGTCAGTGAAGATATTACAGAGATACTTTATACAGAATTACATTGTCTTAAAAGTCAGTTTCTCTGCCATTTTGCACTTTGCAATTCTGTCTATCCTCTCTTCCTGATGATTATCTGATTGGAAAAATAATTTCCAATATCAGTAACTTTTGACAAATCCAACTTCACTACACGTTCTCCCCAACAGGCCACTGTGGAAGCAGCAAAAGTGTTTTCCTGTCATGTGTGTGTGTGTGTGTGTGTGTGTGTGTGTGTGTGTTGCCTATTTTAGGGAGTATAATTGTAAGCATGTCATAAAAATAAATATCTAGTGATTTCTGATATGAACATGGCTACCGTGTGAGCTTTCCATCCACTCCTTGTTCTTTTGGAAATTATAAAAAAACAGTGAAGAGAGTTCCCATACACCTAATTTTCAATGCAAAAAGTAGAGACACATAGGATATGTATGGCAATAACCATGAAAATCAGGGAGATTTGGGGGAAGTAGCACAAGAGAAAGATAGGAGAATAGCCCAGGAGCAGCAGTCTTTTGAAAGTTCCCTCTGTAGTATAGAAATTAGATACCTTGAGTAAAGATTGACAGAAGCAGCATTCTAGACAAGGTTTAGGAAGAAACATGTCAAAACCTTTTCATGGCCGAAAGGAAAAGAAAACATAAGCAAAGTCAAAACAAATGTCTCATCTATGTATTTGATACATGATAAAGAATACTGCCTGACATGCAGTAAATATTTAGTGAATGAGTACATGAGTCAAAGTGAAAAAATTTGGCAAAGAGCACAGTTTGTAGAAAAGAAATTAGAAATGGCTTTTACACATATTTAAAGATGCTCAACCACTAGTCATAATAAGATAAATTATAGCATTTTTCATCTATTAGGTTGGCAAAACCCCAAATACTTGATAAAGCTTCCTGTCGGAAAACCTATAAGGAAACAGTTATCATACAAAGCTGATGGGTATGTAATTTGTATAAGATCTATGGAGAGCAAGTGGGCAATGCTTATCAAAAGTACAAAGGCATTTAACTTTTGACACAGTAATTCCACTTTGAGTAGTACTGTAGGTTCTTGCTCATACGCACAATGAAGTATGTAAAAAGTCATTCAAAACAGCATTGTTTTTAGAAGTAAAATAATGAGAAACCAAATTCCCAGTGATAGGAGACTAGGATTGGTCTTGTTATAATATAACCACTGAATGAGAATGTGATAATGATGTACAAAGAATGAACAAAACCCCCTAAGATTGCCAGAGTACATAGCTAGTGAGAAAAAGGGGGTAAGTCAACATAGCTTTCATATTATGTTAACTTTTATGCTATAAAAAATGCAATTAAATTGAACAAAGTAGGGACTGGAGTAGTGGCTCAGTGGTTGTGGTACGTGATTGGCATGCTCAAGGATGAGGGTTCGAACCCTAGCACCACGTATACAACAAGTGTTGGAGCAACAAGGGCCATGGGATATACTAAGTAAAATTGATTCTCTCTTTCTCTCTCTCTCTCACACTGTCCCTCTCTTTTTAAAACAAGTAAAATAAAAAATTAAATTGAACAAATATATCATTATATTGTGTGCATGTACAAATATGTAACAATGAATTCCACCATTATATATAACTGTGATTCACCAATAAAAATAAAAGGTAGAAAATAGAAATATTTATTTTAGTTTTTCTTAAAGAAAGAGAGAGGGACAGAGAAAGAGAAAGCATCAATTTTATTTAGTTTTTCATGGACTTTCATTGCTCAGACATTTCATTGTGTACATGGTGCTGGGGTTTGAACCTGCATACTCACACGTGCAAAAGAAGTGCTGTAACTGCTGAGATGCCGCTCCAGCTCCTTAGTTTTATATATATATATATATATATATATATATATATATATATATATACACATATATGTATACATATATGTATACATACATATACATATATGTATGTATGTATATAACTATATATATATAATTATATATACATAGAAACTTTAGAAGTATTCAAAAGAAACTTATGGTTATTGTTTCCTATTTGAAGCATGAAAAAGGGAACTAAAGACATGAGCAAGATTCATGGGAAAAGATAGGAACACACAGATTTTACCAGCTTCAATTTTTCAGCTATGAAAAAGAATTCCCATTGAAAAATTTTAAATTCAAATTTAATTTATGAAAGAGATGGCAAAAGAAAAAACTAGCAAGTAAAACAATACTGAAGATCAAATTCATCACAAAATGACATACTGAATTACAGCTGTAAAAAAATCCTCATTAATTTATTATTCAACAAATGCTTATTGACTTGCTTGCACTATTCAAGATGCTAGAGATGCAAATTGCTTTTCACCTAAAGCTTCTACTTCAGTGAGAAAGGAAAACAATAGATAAGTTTAAAAAATAAAAGAATATCTGATGATATTGTTATTAATAATATAACAGAGTAATATCATCTAAACAGTGACTTGGGAGCTGTTTTTGTACAGTGATCTAGGAAAGTCTCTGAAAATTGACATCAAAATGACATTTGGGTTATGATTTCAATACAAAAAGGAGGCAGGCATGCACAAGTTAAAAGAACAAGCATTCCATGCAGATACTAGGAGATGCAAGGGCTTAAGGTAGGAACAAACTCAGCAGTTTAAAAGACAGAAAAACGTGCCTTACCACGAATGCAGGGTATGAAAAATTAACATGAATTAAGACATAGGTGTGGATCCATAAGGTAGAACCATCTTGAGTGTTGATGGCCAAGGCAAGATAACTAGATTGCCTTCTCTGTGGGATTAGAACCTACTGGAAGGTTTAATGCAGATGAAACATGTGATCTAATTTATATAAATAAAATGTATGACTCTGCAATCTGGTTTTACATTTTAGGGGATGAGAGTTGAAGCAAGGTGGCTAGCTTGTCATTTTTGTTGTCTTCTACGTAGATAATGGTGATGTTTCAGCTAATTTGGAGTTAGAAATGAATGGAAGTGATCAGAGCAGGATTTATGAAAGATGGGAAGTGATGGGATTTACTAATGAGGGGGAAATAGAATCAAAATAATTAAAGATTTTGGCTCAATTTTGAGAAGAAACATATTTGAACAATTAAACAAAAATATTCTTTTGGGCACATTATGTCCAAGATGTTCAACCAAGTAGATGAAGAGTAGGAAGTTGGGTGGATTTGTGAAATTCATGGGACGAGAGTCAGGAGACAAAGATTTAGTAATTATTTGCATAGAGATGTAAATAAAGCGAAAGGATGAGGGACAAATTAAATTGCCAATAAATCAGAATAAATATAGAAGACATGATGAATAAATGATGTAGCCTATGGGCATGCCTAAATTTAGAATTGAAGAACAGTGAAAAAAAGGAAAAATAGGCAGATTAAAATAGACATGTAAAAATAGTAATTCTGTACAAATGAAAGCAACTAAGATAAAAATAATATGCTTAGAATTTGGTTTTTAAATATTTAATCTTGGTTTACTAGAGATTATTTATTGGGATCGTATTTTTCATTTTAAATAAGTCAAAGCATAAGAACAAATGATTTGTATAAGCAAATATTATGAAGAAACCAAAAGTGTGCATTCTTGTCAATTGTAAGAAGAGGGAATAGGCATTTCTATGACACCACTTTATTCCTCATTGGTGGGTAAAACAATTTTGTTTAAATAAAAACATTCAAAGCTTTTAAGATTGTGGTTAAACTAAAATAATTGAACACAATTGTTTGCTTTGAAATACTATGTAGTGAAACTCAATGTACTCACACAATTTGACTCAGTAGCTCCACCTTTGGGGATTTTTAAACCATGGCCATAATTCTGCAGAACTTAAGTGAAGAACCACAGTTTCATTGCAAAGTCTTTTAGAAATTTAAGAAAATCAGTACAGCTTTATATGTTGATGTGATCAGATCAAATGTAGTGTATGTAGAATTGAGGCAGATTTTGAAACCACTAAAATTCTCATGAAAATTATCATGAAACCCATGGAGATGTGCAATGGATTTTGTTTTTGTGGGGTGTACAAGGGATTGAAATCGAACCCAGCATGCTTAACCACTGGGTCACATCCCCAGCCCCTTTTATTTTTTATTTTGAGACAGGGTCTCACTAAGTTACTTAGGGGCTCACTAAGTTCCTGAGGCTGACTTTGAACTTGTGATCCTCCTGCCTCACTCTCCCTAGACTCTGGTATTACAAGTATGTGCCACCATGCTCAGCAACAATGGAATATTTTAACTAAAATTAAATTGATAGCATTTTTGTAGTTTCAGTTATGTCCTCTCCTCAGGATCAATTGATGATTTTGTTTATTGTCTACCTTTCCAGTTTTAAAATATAAATCCCTAGAGTATTTACTTTCTACGTCTTCCAACATGCATCTATGTCATTTTTCCAAAATACCCATTTTGTTGGCATAAACATTAGGGAGGTAACTATTAGTTATAGATGTCATCATTACTGATGGCTCTTCATGTTGGGATAATGAATTCATAATGCAAATACTAATGAAGATCCAACAAGTCAGAGATGGAGGAATAGCCATTAGATAAACAGTATTGTGAGGCTGGATTTGTCAAAAGAGAAATTATAATAATAGAAGTAGATACATATGAAAAGTAATATATTTGGGTTAGAATTCAAGAATCCTGAAATTTGAAATACTCTAAAGATAGAAGAAAAGGTATTTTAATGCATATCCCAACACCCTATAATGATCTAGGTACAGAAGTTTAGGTATAGGATATTCATTGAGCTGACATTTTTTGGTTGTTGTTTTAATAGAACTAAGAAATTATTTTCTATTCAAAGTCCTTTTGATTATTCAAAGAAATCCCGTTAAACTGTTTCCTTTTCTTCCTTCTCCCATCACATTTATCTGACCTAACCTATCACTACAGTTTATTGATATCTATAAAAATGTAAGCAAATTTATATATAATATTAATGGTAATGAAATGAGAATTTTATACTAGTCACCTAGAAACCAAATTTCATGCTGAAAAAAAATGGTCCTTAATGGGAAATTAAAGACCCCATAGTAAGCAAGTTTAAGGAAATATTTCACTCCAGGTCTTTTTCAAAACGTTCCTCAAATCAGCACAAAAGATTGCATGGACTCAAAAGTCATTTCTCCAAGCTAGAGACACTCCCTTATAGTAATTTAGACACCCAGGGAAGCACAGTGACATTCTCTAAACAACAGAGAGATGACTTGAGCATTCCTGTCCCCCAGGTGAATTATGAAAATTAGTATGCCTTCGTACATTCGCCTTGATCACTTTGGGTCTCAGTTTCTATAAAGAACCACTGAGTCCTGAAAAAATATCAGGGTGGATGCTTTATTTTCATTATGGCATTTGTGAAGTACACAACTCCTAACAAATGAAATAAAAAACGCATAAAAATCAGAAAATCAGGTTCCTTATAAGAGGACAAATCCAGTGCTCAAGGAGAACATTCCTTATTCCCAAATGCTGTACAGAGGCTTGTGATTATGAAAAAGTCATAGCTGTTCAGTTTTGTGGAGATACAGAGGAAAAGGACAATAGTGTGTTAACTATGCTAACAGCTCTTTGAGTATCTGCTACAAATGCTTACAATAGCAAAGAGGAAATGAAATGCATGTATTCAAAATCTCAGATTATGTTAGGTTTTTTAAAATTTAACATGTTAAGTGTAACAAAACACTATTATACTATTTTATATGAACATTAATTATGATTTTTCATTTTATGTTCTATGTAGAAAGAACATGTTAGTACTGCAGCCATAATACTGCAATAAATCTCATGTACATGGCATCTTTTGCCATATCCTGGTGTCTCCGGAAATTAAAGCTTGAGGCCAAGCTTTATGTGCTACTACTGTTTTAGGAAATGCAATCACAAAGAATTGACCTGAGGACAAGGCAGAGTATAAAAAGAGTAAAGTACAAGAATGTACTATGGAATGGGTGGCTGCTAATTGCGTGATATCATAGAACTGTTCTCTAACAAACTACACAGAATGTACCTCAAGACAGTCTCTACCTCCAGTTTTTAATCTCTACCTGCCAAAGATTATTTCTTCAGGAAGTTGAGAATTAGCCCAGCTTCCAGATTGCCTGTTCATGAGGACTGAACTGAATCCCATTGTGATTTTGTGCAGTGGAGATCCAAGGGGTAGCCCTATGGTGGAGACAAGAAGTACAGGGCACGATCTATGCAGAGGAGGTGGCTGCATCAGTGCCTGTGAGGCTGGAATCATGTGAAGCGGTGCATGAGAGCAGAGGTTCTCAAAGTGTCACAAGCATCAGAAGTATCTGAAGGGCTTGTTACAACACAAACTGGTGATGGCATCCCAGAGTTTCTGACTCAGTAGATTTGGGGGAGGAACAAATGCATTTCTAACAATGTGATATTTTCTATTGGCCCCAGACCACACTTTCTTGAAGGAAAAAAAAAAAAAAACCAGCCTGAGTCTATAGTCCATTGCATCCCATCCAGGTCAGCTCATGTATGTTTGCCTACGCCTGCACTTCCTTCTAGGTGTGATCTATTTCCTGCAGGCCAAAGACTACATTGGTCTTGGTGAACGATGCTGAATGTGGATCTGTTTATTCACACAGAGGAAAGGAAGATGATGGTAGAGAGTCCTAAGTGGAATTAATGCCATCTTTTAACTATGTATCTTTAACAGATACAGACTACTGGACAGTAAGGGGTTCGTTCCACTTTGGAACATGTCTGCTAAATACAAAAATGAGGTTCTTAGGTAGCAAAAATATGAGAAGGCAATTCTACTACAGCGTTTTACAATGATTGCTCTTTCTGACCTTGTAGCTATGGAGAAGCCCTTCCTTGTGGCCCACAAGTGTGCTTCTGTTTAATTGAATTAATAATTTAATAATAGAAACTATTAGAGGATTTGTGAAATCAAAAGCAAGGGATGAAAAGATTCTACAGGAAGCAGAACATTTGGACAATTTCCATTCTGTCATTCAGTATTTATTGAACACCTGTCTTACACTAAGAATGCTACTGAGTACAGCAAGTGCAAAGATGATAAAAAATACTTTTGCCCTCTAGAAGTTCACATTTTTCTATGTGAAATGATGAATAAATAAATCACTACAAGAATTTATGGAAAGGAGATTTTTTAAAATTTAGGGGCAAGTTTGATGGAATTCTTTTAACAAATGTATTTCTGAACTATGTAAGTCAAAATGTTTCTAGAATAAGTAAACCGTATATCAGCAATAAATTTAATGTTCAAAAATATGAATAAAACATGCTTACTTTAATGCATTTTACACAGTCACACACACACACACACACACACACACACACACACACTTAACATCATGAAACACAATTCACAATCATTGAATCCCCTCTGTTCACCTCTCCCAAATCTACCTTTGTCCAGTCTGTCTCATATCTGACATGCAGCTGTCATTACTGTGGAAATGTAGTAGAATGGAAAAGAGGAAGGAAGAAAAAAAATTTACAATATCAAAAAAGTGTTCCTATGTTGCTGTATAATTGTAATCACCTGTTCTCATGAATTGTCTGTTTGGGGTAACAGGAGAAGCAGCAATTCTGAACCAACTGTCCCATTTCTTTTCTTGTTCCATAAAATATAAATCAGGTCACAGATACTGTGAAAAACTGTAAGATAGCAGGTAAATAGGATGCAGACTATGACGAGAATAGCTCCCAGAAGGGAATGTCATATAGGGAATCATTTATTTATTTAGGCCAAATGTGAATTCTATTAAGATTGATGATTTAAAAATCTTCTCCCTTCAAGTAGTCAACATTATTTGTTTTTAAAAAGGTAAAAATGTGTGATGTATCAGACATTAATTACTTGATATGGATTATACTGCTGTGAGGACAAAGAGAAAGAAGTCAGGAAAGAATCATTTCCCCTTCTTTTTCTTTTCCTTCTCCTCCTCCTCTCTCCTTTATCTTCTCCCTTTGTCACCTCTTCCCTCCCCATCTTCCCTGTTCTTTATTAACAGTGAGGAGTACTGGTTTGATCAAATAACATCCACATGCTCTGAGAGTTCAGAAATATGTGATGTTGTGTGAGGTGAGGAGCTATTTGAACTCTGTCCTCAAGAAGGAGTTGATCAAGGATAAAAAGGTATTCAGGGTTAAAGATGAAGCCCGATGTGGTCTGCCCTCCATGGCAATCAACGCCACCACCTAAGAGCTGCCTTCATGCTATAGAATATTTGCTTCTTAAAATGTTGCCAGTTGCAAATCTTTTGATTGATGATCCTTTTTGAGACTTTGATTGAATTAAAGGGGTGATATATCGTTCAAAATAACTTAGACGGCATTAGATGGCTTCCCTCTCAGGACCTGTGTAAGACAACAAGTGAGCAAGACCTAAATCATAGGTGGTGAGTTTAAAAGTCAAGAGAAGCTTCATCCTTATTTCAAATGCCTTATTTTGACATTTCCCCATGATTAACCCTGAACTCATAATAGGGAGAATATCTCTTCCTCTATTTTTCTGCTTGCCAGAAAAAATTCCTAATGCCAATTTAAGAGTCATTAATGACATTATCTAAATTAATATTCATTTTACATATACTAAAACTACTTCAATAGGTATACCTTGGATTCTATTTAGTTTCTAATATATTGCTTCTATAGGAAAAGGTATCCTTGCTGTTCAAGAGAGCAACTTAGAAATTGTTTGGGCTAGAAAAGGCCATTGGCATTTATATACCTACTTATGTAGGCAGCTAAAGGGCATGGAATTCAATAGTGGCAGTGCCAGCCCACCAAATTTGGTTTCTTATCCTTTGGAACTGGGCAAGGACAATGGGGAAGCAATCACTGGTTTTATTTCTCTGAATTCCATGGTAGGTAATGCCAAAAGGTGGGTGGCTATTTTAAATGTCAGCTTTACCTTTTGTTGATTAGTTCATAGCATAATCTTTTTATAAAGGTCTTCCCAAAGTAATGAAATGATATTTGATTTCATACTGAGAGCAAACTGTGTAGAGTAAATAATTAGGAAAGAAAGTAAAATGTTTAGAGCAATATTAAGGCCACGAGAAACATAAAACTACTAAAAGGAAAATGTGGATGCATGACATTTACTATTTTTTTAAATTCAGAATTAGAATTGTCAAGTGTTTAAAGGACTGAGAAGTTAGGGTTGTAATCATTTTACTGTTAAAAACATTTTTAGACTTCCTCCAAACTTCACCCATTTCTGCCTCAGAGTTTTAGGATCCAGATCTAACTTCTCAACTTCCTTCCACCATCTTCTTCTATTTTCATTTTACTTCCAGGTTCCTCCTAGTCATCCTCAGACATCTCTTTCGCTGATGTCAAATGTGCAATTCCTTGCACAGCCTTGTGTTCCTAAACCTTCTTTGGCTGAAAATTGTATTCTACTTCCCTTTCTAAATGATCTTTTTATGATTTGGATGACAGGTGTCCCCCAAAAGCTCAATATGTGAGACAAGCAAAAAGACTGAAAGGCGAAATGATTAAGTAGAGAGCCTTAATCCAGTCGGTGGATTAATCCCCACAAGGATTAACTTGGTGGTAGCTGTAGGTTGGTTGGGGTTTGACTGGAGGAGGTGGATCATTGGGGTATATATTTTCTATCTAGTGTGAATTGTCTTTCTCTCTGTTCCCAAATGTGATGCTTTGAGCTTCTTCCCTCTGCCATACTCTTCTAACAGGTTCAGCCTCACCTCAAGTCCCCAGGAATGGATCCAGCCTTCTGTGGACTAAAATCTCTGAAACTGGGAGCCTCCAAATAAACAAGTCTTCAGTTAAAATTGTTCTTGTTAGTTCCTTTGGTCACAGCAATGAAAAAATCTGACTAAAACAGACCTTTTGCTTTTCTAAACATATCAAAATAAATGAAACACTAATTTTAAAAAGTACTTTCCTAGAAACTCCGATGTTTTTCTTCCTTTCATCAATTCATCTTCCATCTAGAGCTAGAAAACACTTTTGTTCATTATGTTATTGTCCAGGAGATAGTTTAATTGCAGTGGAAATAAATGCTGTTAGTTTTTCACCTTGATTTTGGGTTATGAAGGCAGTGAAAACAAATTAACTAAACAATTTGAAATCTTTACTCTGATTATTTAAATCAACACATTGAGTTTTCAATTATCAGGATAATATTGATTTGGGTTTGTTGGAACTTTGAGAAGTGAGCTCTGAATGAAGCAACTCCAGCACTTGGAGAGCTGTTCAAAAGCAAAGAAAATCTGTCAACACAGGAGAGCAAAGGAAACAGCAGGAGAAAATGAGTTCTCAAATGTATAGCAATAAAAATATCATTTCTTTTTTCAAAAGAGTGCTTATCGCTGAGAATTAATACTACCTCAAGTAAGCCCTACAAATAAAATATGTTAGTTTTTCATGAATTGGAAATATATTATATATGCAAAATATCCCCCTCCCAGTACTCCTGGTATGGATACTAAATAAGAGATAAAACAGAGGTCCAGTTAATGGCTAAGATTTAACTGCAGTCTTGCTTCTAGCCAGAAAGGAAAAAGTAAATTCTCCTATGGATCATGATGAAAGATTATCTTGAAAATCCTAGTTGGGGGGAATTCAGTCATCTACTTCTTTTGCCAAAGTTCAGACATAAGAGATGCCTTGGTACTCTGCACACATCCTGTCAGACTTACCTGATTCCATGAATAGTTTCCCACAGGTCTTGGCTTAGTTTGTATTGCCTGCACCTTGCCCCAGACATGCTTTGTATGAGCTTTGCTTTCTTCCAGTGTTTCCAATGCCCTGATATGGAGCAGTAGTGAGAGACTGCCCTGCATGTACACTCAGAGAGCACAAACGCAAGTTATTGCTTTCTCAATCGCTATTGGAAACCTTAAAAAAAAAAAAAAGAGGTGACACGTACCTTTCCTTAGAGCTCTTCATGGAAAATTTAAGAAACATTCCATTATCTCCTCAGATTTGAAGACTACTCTGCCTAAGACTTGGAGATAACCTTAATATCTAATCACTTCATGAGTTAAATGAAAAAACTCGCTCAAAACTCAGTAAAATAGCTGACTCAAGGTACTGGCACATATCCTAGATTAATCACCTCATCCACTGACTTTGTCCACAAATAAACAGAATTAAAATTATTTCTGGAAAAGAAGTTAGATTATGTTATTAAATATAATATTTCTTGCATGATATGTTTTCAGCTATTTATTTTACTGTTTATCCCCAAATAATATAATACATGTGTGCTATTATGTCAATAAAACATCTTTAAATTATTTACTTCATCATTCTATAAGCTTCATAGTCAGAAAAAAATTATAGAAATGCAGAGAAAGATGAGGTCTATGATCCTCTAGTGATCTCTCCTCATAGATATATTAAATTTAACAGCTATTCATGCGCTAAACCATATTCAAAAGAACTGATGAAATCAAGAGAGAAATCATAATTTTAGCTTTTAGTGTGACAAAATAAAAGATGAAACAAAGAACGCAGGAAGAAGAGAGTTGCTTGTGTCAACTCTCCTCCAACTCCAAGCAGCCCAACAAGTAAAGACACGGTCCATTTTATCAAGGAAGTGAAAAGTCCAGGCCATGGACATGAAATTCAGTAGCATGCCTAACACAGTGATATACAGGACTGGGCAAAACCCCCACAACCCCCACCATCAGGTTAAAATCTACAGAGTAAGCCCCTGGAACAGCATTGGGCCAGGCAGCTAAGTGGCTCCACTCTCCCTCCTACAACCAGGTGGCAGAGTGGGGAGCTGGTTTCCCCATCAGCAGGAGAATTAAGGGCATGGTTGTTGATGTGGGACACTGTCTATAAGCCCATTGTGAGGCCCATTAAGCTTAGACTCAGCACCAAGGAGAAACTGTACACCCTGTATGCAAGAAAGAGCTCACGAACAGACACTAAACCAAACTCCAGCCCCAGTAGAAGACCTGTACACTGTTATGACAGATACAAGCTTCAGTCTGCATCAGTTTCAGCTTGCAGTGCGGCTGAAGCACATGTGCCCTTCTCCAGAGATGGTGCAAGCCATGTGACCATTAAATTCAGATACGACCCAGCTTAGCACCAGTCTTGGTGATGGTTATGGTTTGGACCTTTAATCTACCCCCCTCCCATAGCTCATGTGTTAGGCAGTATAGGGATATTCAGAGATGAAATGATTAGATTATGAGAACTTTAATCTTATCTGTGAATTAATGCATTTAAAGGATTAATCATTTGAAGACTACTGGTTGGTATCTGTAGGCAGGTGGCAATGGTTATAGGAAATTGGTAACTGGGAACATGACTTTGGGGGTTATATCTTGACCCTGGGGTCCTGTTCTCTCCCTCTCTCTCTCTCTCTCTTTCTGCCTCTCTCCTCTCTTTCACCTTCCAGGCTGCCATTTGCTGAGCAGTCTTCCTCCACCATAGCATTTTGCCTCCCATCAGGCTTAAAGCAAAAGAGTTAACTGACCATGGACTGAGATCTCTGAAACTTTACTCCTCTAATTTGTTCTGGTAGGAATTCTTGTCACAGTGACAAAAAGTTTACTAACTAAAAAATTTGTGCAAGGAATAGGGTAATGGATATGTTCATAAATGACCATGTAGTCCAGAACCTTTTAAATAGGTTTGAGGGAGGAGTTTGGAAAGGTTGGGAATGCAGGATGAAGAAGCTTTGTAAGCATCTTACTTGATGATTGCTTGCATGACTGGCAGGTACATTGGAATGCAGTTAGAACTATTTGCATGAGGATTCAGGTGGGAAAAAGGACTCCATTGGGAATTTAACTAGAGGCCACACATGTTATATTCTAGCAAATAGCTTGTCTATATTTTTCTCAGGTCCTGAAACTTTCTGTGAGACTGAACTTAACAATGATGTACTAATTAATCTAGTAGACGATATATCAAGGTAGCATAGCATTCACACAATGCCGAAAGTATTGCTGATGGCTTTTACTCCAGTTTACTGTGATAATTCGGAATAGGAAGCAGGGAGAAACATTTTGAAAAACTTAGTTTGGCCAGAAAAGCTCAGTAAAACAGGGAACAAGGAAGATGTGTTTGCTAAAGAGAGCATAACCACTAAACACAAGCTAAGTACTTTGCACAGAAACAATAGGAAAAATGCTTAGAGGGCATTTCAAGAATTAACAGGACCATACCCATCACAGGATCAAGGGTATAAAAGTGAAAACTCATTTGAATAGACATTGGGGCACCCTACTCTCACAAGGGTGTCCAGTAAGTGATTTCCTCAGGATTCATTCCACCATGTTCAACTATACAGACATGCAGAAGCTGCTACAACCATAGTCCAAGGAGGCTCAGCTACTGATAAATCTGGTTGCAAATGGTATTATTCACTAGGTGCTACATCTGCAGAAACACAAGATGCTAAAGGGGTCGTGGGAGAACTTCCACTGAAATTTCAAAGAAAAGTCTGGGAGGCCATCCAAAATGTAGCAGAATCAGAATCCCTGTAGGCAGGCCCCTGAGGATATAATGCATAAAGCTATGAAAATAAAACTGAGGCTGCAACTGAGACCTTTGGAATTAACAGATGTCATAAATGTGAAAATATACAGAGGAAAGGTTCAGAAAGCCAGCCCAAGAGAAAGGGCAGGTGGGTTTCACCCAAAAGGCCACAGGGGTAGGGTTGCCCAAACTGTGTGGAGAGCACATTTTTTCCATTGCATGCTCCAGATGTCACCTATGGAGCTACAGGACTTGTTTTTACAGGTGGAATTCACTGTTGCTTTTGTCCCAACCATTTTTTTCTGTACCCCTATTTTTTTTGCAGTGGCAATGTTTACTCTTTGCCATTACATATCGGTCGTGCGTAACTTGCTTTTGATCTTTACAGGGGATCACAGCCATGAGTTGACCTTGAGTCTTGGAGATTTTAGACTTGGAATTTTGAGTAATGCTAAAATTATTAAGATTATGGGAACCAACGTAGACATAATAAATGCATTTTGCTTTGTGAGATGGACCTGAGATTTTGGGGATCGGGGGCAGAATGTAATTGTTTGGATCTTTAAAGCCTTCGGAAAACTCCATGTGTTAGGCAATATAGAAATATTCAGAGATGAAATGTTTATAGATTATAAGAGCTATAACCTCATTGGTAGCTATACTCTATTTGGTGAATTAATAATTTGAGTGAACTACTGGGTGGTAACTATTGGCAGATGAACATGACTGTAGAAAATAAATCACTGGGGGAAGACCTTTATGAACTCTATCATTGTGAACTATGTCCATGTCTTCCTACTTTTTCTCTGCTTTCTCATCATTAGCTGAGAAGCATCCCTTTGCAATGCTTTCTCTATAATATTCTGCTTTAGCTCAGACCCAGAAGAAAGGAGTCATTTGTCCACAGACTAAGATTTCTGAAACTATGAGACCAAAGTAAACTTTTCCTATTCTACTTCCTTCTTGTAGGTATCTTGGTCACAGTGGCAAACATCTAACAGTGGCCAAGAGAATGCCTCTATCACTCATCCCCAATATCAGATAGGCAGCATAGCTATCACCCAGCCAGTGCTCACACATGGGTTCTAGAAGTTTCCTGACATCAGACAAAGACCTGTGTCCCAGTGAGACAGACTCATGCTTTTTGGCCTGCATTACTGCCAGCTATGGCATGGGCCTCAATTCACCCCAAAGACTTTGTTGACCCTTGCAGATATAATAATCAAGTGTTACCCTGCTTCACATTAGCCTATGTGATCAAAGGAATGCTTTAACCAACGTCATGCAAATCTTGGGCAGCATCAATGGATACAAGACCCCTTTTACTGGTAGTACAATAGAGTAGTAATCCAAAGTATTTGTCTGGTCTCAGAAATGAGCTCATAAAATCTAATGTGGGGTAAATCCTAAAGCTTCCAACCCAAGGTCTTCCTACAGATGGAGCCTTATGGGGGAAGGCATGCATCCCCAGTCTTTCAGACTTTCAGCCAGCATTGGCTATGGATGGTTGCCATGAATCCATCTCAGTAATAGGTAGCCCACAGCAGCATGGACTTGTCCCTAACCCAATGTTATGCTGGACTTGGCAAGATGTGGTTCTAGGTTGAGATACAGATTGGTGGCATTGGTGACGATAGGTGTAGTACAGAGCTTGAGACTAGACTATTCATGGTGACACTTCCCAGAGCTAGGCAGAATCTGCACTGTCTGAAAATGTGTGGTAGTTGTGGATAACATATATAGGTCTAATTTTGCACCAGGGAAATGTTTTCATGGATGTACTATTCTCCCTAAATATTCTTCTATTTCTCAATAATATACCAACAGTATGTTTGAGACAAATTAGGACTTGTATTGTCCTCTAATTCTCCAACAGAGATACTACACCAATAGCAGACTCTTGTAAAATATGGACCCAGACATCACATAAAGCAGAAATGGTGGAAGTGACTGTAGGTCCAAAGAAAACAAGGAACCTGCTTAGAATTTATGGAATGATAGGCACAAACTAAAACAAACTAGAAATACAATACCCAAATAATACCATTTATCAATAAGCATCCAAAGATTTCAGGAAACCATTACTTCACCTAAAATTAGGTGGCAGAAAAAATTAGGAATTAAAGAAGCAACTATACAATTATTGGAAGAAAATAATAGGACCAGCAGTCCACCAATTCAGTGTAGGCACTTTCTTCCTTAACAAGACTCCCATAGCACAAGAATTAAAGCCAAGAATCAATGAGTAGGATGCCATTAAACTGAAAAACTTCTGCACAGCTAAAAATTAGTCAAGAGTGTCAATAGATATCTTTCGCCCTGCACAAAACTTAAATCAAAATGGGTCAAAGACCTGGATATTAAGCCAACAACTTTAAACTTACTAGAAAAAGAAGTAGGATCAACACTACAGGACATAGGAGTCAGTGGCACCTTCCTTAACAAAACTCCCATGGCTCAAGCAGTCAAGTCAAGAATAAATGAATGGGATGCAATTAAACTAAAAAGTTTTTGCACAGCTAAAGATCTAGTCAAGAGCATCAAGAGAGAAACTACAGAGTGGGAGAAAACTTTTGCCTGCTACACCTCGGACAGAGGGCTAATATCTAGCCTACACAAAGAACTAAAGAAACTAAACACCAAAACCACAAATAATCCAATCAATAAATGGGCTATGGATCTAAAAAGAAACTTCTCACCAGAGGAAGTCCAGAAAACCCATAAATATATGAGAAAATGCTCCACATCATTAACTATAAGGGAAATGCAAATCAAAACTTCAATGAGATACCACCTCTCTCCTGTTACAGTGGCAATAATGAAGAATATAAACAATGACAGATGCTGGAGGGGCTGTGGGAAAAGAGAAACACTGTCACACTGCTGGTGGGACTGCAAACTGGTTCAGCCACTCAGGAAGCAGTGTGGAGAATCCTCAAAAAATTAAGGATGGAACCACCTTATGACCCATCTATCCTACACCTGGGTATTTTCCCAAAAGGGTTAGAATCAGCATATTATAGTAATGTAGCTTCATAAATGTTTATAGCCACTCAATTTACTATAGCTATATTATGGAACCAACCCAGATGCCCCTCACTCGAAGAGTGGATACAAAAACTTTGGTACATATATACAACGGAATACTACTCAGCCATTAGAAAAAGTGATATTATGGCTTTTGCAGCCAAATGGATAGAGATGGAAAGAATTATGCTCAGTGAAGTATCCCAATCTCAGAGACTCAAGGACCGAATGGTTTCTCTCATCTGTGGAAGCTAGACTAGATCGGGAAGCAGTATGCTAGATGGCTAAGCTAATAATAACTTTACATTGTATGATTCTTAATGCAACAGGGGGATGACTCCCTAGGATACCTGGAGATGTATGTTGAGTGAACAGGGTGGGTGGAGGGCTTAGGAAGAATATCTAGGAGACTGGA
>PVKS010032630.1:0-22691 GCA_004027875.1 Aplodontia rufa | reverse complement strand
ACTTTGGGCCCCCCTGGTTCAAGCAGGCATTAATAGCTCTATTTTAACAACCTTAATTCCATTGGAAGCCTTCTTTCTTGCCATATCAGGCAACTATTTACAGATGGTGGATATTAGAAGGCAGACTTGCCTTCTTATATTTGAGGGGAGAGTATAGATGTGATTTTGTTCCAAATGTGTAGTAAACCCAGGGCTACAGATAGCCCCCCCATTTATTTAAAAATATTTTCAATTGGGATTCTTTCATTTATATTTCAGAGTCCTAATTATATGTGTGTGTCTGTGTGTATCTATTAATATTTGTTCGTGTGTGTCTAGAAAAGTCTGGAAAGGACAGCAGGGAATGGAATCGGGTGACTGGTATGGGCAGCTTTCATTTTTGATTTTTTATAGCTATATCCCTTCTATAATCTTAAAGATGAAGAAAATACAGGGCTATAGCACAAAATGTAAGTTCCCCCAGGGCTCCAAGCTCTGGCTTGCGGAGCAAAAACCTCAAAAGTTTCTCTTTCACTTGGTTTTAAATAGTACATAAGACCACTTGAGAGACAATAATTACAGGTTGCTTCCTAGGCCCTGATAATATGCTTTATCCTTTAAGAAGAGCTATTTAGAAGAGGCCACAGAAGATAAAAGGCCCATGCTCAGAGACACAGGGAAAGAACCTGCTGGCGAATCCTTGTGGGCTGCCATCTCCCCGTCCAGGTCTGAAAGGCAGGCCCTGAGAGCCCAAGTCTGCCCTAGTTCTCTCCTTCGCCTCCCTGGACTATAAATATGCACATTGTAGGGATCTAAGTTAAAAGGGGAAAAGCCGAAACAACAGCCTGCATCTCCCTTACCAAAGCAAGACACAAAAGCGGCCTGAGCTCCGACTGTGTTACACCTGGGAATGAAGGTTTGTTAAATGTCACAGTGAGGTGCTCTGAAGAATCCTGCGGTACTCACGGTGGGCTGCGGCCTGGTCCCTCTCAACACCCGCTTCTCTTGCTCACAAGACCTGATGGATAGAGAATCAATCACAGTGCAAGGGGTATCTTGACATCAACCTCCTTAGACGGGACCCTCTGAGGACCCTGGCCAGCGAACAGGAGCTTCAGGAGTACACTTGGGCCTTTCCATTGCCAACGCCTAGGACTCCCAATACGCAAAAGCACAAGAATCATTAAGAAACTTGTCCTCTCCAGAGATCAGGGGCTGTGCCCAGGAACCTGCCTTTCAGCGAGCACCCCAAGTAACCAGATGCAGGAGATCACACTTGCAGAACACATGCGCACACGCATACATGCATGCATGCACGCACATTCACACACATGCACATACATGTACACACATGCATGTACACACACATGCACAATGCATGAGTATACACATACACATGCACAAGACAGTCACATACATACACACATACATGTACACACGCATACACACACACACATATGCACAAACGCATACACACAACTTTCACCACACCTTCTGGCCCTTTTACTTAAAGTGTCTTAGGCTTTGAAAAGCAGAATTGTGGACTTATTTACATGTTTCCAATCTCTCTTCTTATATCCCAGAGCATGAAGAACTAAGGTATTTAAGTGAGGATTTGCTATTGATGAAAAGTTTTGAAAGCACAAAAAAGAACCTCATTCTCTATTACAAGGAGAATAGTCAAAATTCACACTCCTCCAGAGAGAAGTGATCATTTTTTTTTAAATATGTGAAGTTCACCAACTTGTAGATAATTATTCAAATTTCACGGAAAGAAAGAACTTTATTGATTAAATTATGAGTCCTTTTTGGATGCATGAAAAAATTGCAACAGGCTACGTAGTTTAGAAACCCTTTGTTTTCTGCTGATACATCCTTGTCCTCACACTGCAGTTCATTCATATTCTGCCTTGCTTAGCTGGAAGGCTGGGAGTTCAGAATGCTGTCAGCTCCTTTAAAGTACACGTGGAAACAGTAGTCAACCGTAGTCATCTATGGTTGAATTGGACTTGACCTTACTAAATACCAAAAAAAAAAAAAAAAAAGAAAGTAAAGTTGTATTTAAAATTTTCCATTGATCTCTTTATTCAAAAGTGTCTGTTGAAACTAAAAAATGAAAAGAACCGTCATGCAGTGACGGGTGATGTGGGTTTGAATTGAGGTCCTGCCTCTGTCAGCAAGCCTACCTTACAAAAATGTTCATGGCTACCCAGTGTCCTCCTATTTGTCTCTCATCACCTAATGCTTTCAATATAATTTAATTTTTATTCTCTTTTACTTATTTTTTCCTCCCTATCCACTCATCATCAACCCCACTCTTAAATGTAAACCTCAAGAGCACATAAACTTATTTATTGTTGTGCCTACACTGCATAGAATATTTGCCAACTCATTGGTGGGAGGGAGGAGGGAGGGAATGAGAGGAGAGAAGAAAGAAGAAAAGAAAGGAGAGAAATGAGCAAAATAAAAAATAGTATTTCATGTATTAGCTAAGTAAATAAATAAATAAAAGAGCCCATATGAAAAGCTTTATAATATAGTTGTCATTTAAATTTTTTTCAACAAAACTTTCAAGAAAAGATGATTTCATAGATTATCATAGTACATTTCATTTATTTAATTTGCATAACATTGTGTAATATAGTTTTACTGTCTTTCAAATAATTTATCTTTCTGGGGAATATCAGTTTAGCCAGCACTTAACATGTGGTATTAATTTTTATTAACATTTGTGAATAAACTCACAATTTTCCTTTAGGAGAGCTAAAGGGGCCAAGATTCTGCTACCTGAGAGTATGTTCTGTTTTTAACCCACCACCCCAAAGAAAATAGCCTTACTTCACATTTCCAAATAAAGGTGTGTACCCTGCACATCATTATGGGAAAATGTATCAAGGATGCAAGGAACTTGGAAAAAGATGATAAAAAGAGGCAATCACTAAGAGAATAGAGGATCTTCCATAGGAAACGTGTATATTTATATACAAGAAGCTTTTCAGCCTAACACAGTACACATTTTTTAAAAATTACATACATACAAGCAATTGAGGCTGAAAGGCTCATAATGAATTCAAAGTCATAGGGCTGATCTTAGAAGAGCCGGAACTTCAATGGAGGACTACCTAGCCATAAATTCTGTGTTTTAACCTTTTGCTGTCTCACTGTTAAAAGCCTATAAAGGGTAGGTGTGGTGGCACATGCCTGTAATACCAGAGACTCAGGAGGCCGAGATGGGAGGATCACAAGTTCAAAGCCAGGCTCAGCCACTCAGTGAGGCCCTAAGCAACTTAGCCAGACCCTATCTCAAAATAAAAAATTAAAAGGCTGGGGATGTGGCTCAGAGGTTAAGCACCGCTGGGTTCAATCTCTAGTACCAAAACAAAAAGAAATAAAACAAAAGCTTATAAAGCTATAAGATTAATTGACTTTGTCCAGGAACTCATAGAAAACTAGAGACTAGGGTCCTTTCTGAAATTCCTAAAAAAAAATAGTGAATTTTTGTGCTTTCCTTCCTAGTACTTCCTTCTTCTAAGAAGAGAACTCCTCTTTATGAAGGAAAACATTGGGGGATGGGATTATCTCTTCCCACTGCTCCAAGTGGTAGCTGCCATCTGTTTGCTTGTGATTGGTTGATGAGTGGTCCAGGTTAGCTGTATACTCCCCCCTTGAAGTCCTGATTGGTTAGGAAGAGGCCACATGACCTCAATCAGACCAATCATATTCCTACCCAGGATTTTTGGAATGAGTATTTCTTTTTCCTCTGATGGCTGAGTTGGGTAGTTGTGTTTCTACATCTTCATGTCTTTGCTCTGTTGTTGGCTTCAGAACATTTGAAATTATAATCTCATCCCCAGAGTATCTGAGTCACCTTACCCTGCACTGTGTTTACCCCCAAAGCATTTACCACCTCTTACCATATAATTTGCCTATTTACTATAGCTACTGTTCTAACAATCACTCCCTCTGGAGAGTGGGACCTCCAGGAAGTGAGGATCTTTTGTTAGATGCATGCATAAACAATATTGAGAACAGAGATGTGCTCTTAAGTGAGCCACTGAAGGAAGGAAGGAGAATCAACAGAAGGAAATAACACTGCCCTGGTCAGAAGATGCAGAAAAACAAGATGAATGGAGAATGTGTCTTGGTGGTGGTGGAGCTATGCTGTCCAATGTGGCAGCCACCACACCCACATGTGGATGAAGACAGTAGGCTGGTCTGAATGGAGTCCGAATTTTGAAGACAATATAAAAATGCTAATGATCTCACGAGAATTTTTATAGATGTGTAATCTAACATGTTTCAACATGTGTTGAATCCCTGATATTTTGGATATATGGGGTTAAATAAAATAAATTACTAAAATTAGTTTCACTTGTCAATTTCCTTTAGTTTGGTTATTAGATAATTTGAAATCACTCATGTGACTCTTTCATGGCTTCTTCTCTATTTCTGTAGGTTCATGCTGCAATGGATTCTGAATCTTATCTTTTTCTTTGTTTTTCTGCTATCCTTATTTCTTCTTTTAGCTTTTCATTTTAAAGTAATTTTAAATTGTCAGAAAATTTGGAAAAATAGCAGATTATGTATACTTTTCTACAGCTTCCCTTAATGCTAATATCTCCCTATACTTCTTTTTTTTTTTTTAAAGACAGAGAGACAGTGAGAGAGAGAAAGAGAAAGAGAAAATCAATTTTATTTAGTTTTTCATGTGGCCTTCGTTGCTCAGACACTTCGTTGTGTGTGTGGTGCTGGGGTTCGAACCCGCGTCCCTGTGCATGCCAGGCAAGCACTGTAACCGCTGAGCCACCGCTCCAGCCTTTCCACATATTTTTTTAACTGAGCTACAGCCTTTATTCAAATTTCATCACTTTTCCCATTGAGGTTCACTCTCTGTCTTAGAATCTGATCTAGGATACCATTTAGTTGTTATGCTTCCTTAGACTCCATCAATCTCTGACATTTTCTAACTGTTCCTGGTTTTTAAGGTTCATGATTTCATAGACTGTTTTTCAATTTGGGATCGTCTTATTTTTTCTTATTATTAGATTGAGGTTGTGCATTTGTGCCAAGAGGACTACAGAAGCAATTTAGTGATCTTAGAGCATCATATCAAATATCCATAAATTTTCCTTAGTAATTTATAAATACCTTGGAGGAGACCCTTTGAAATTATGCAAATATTCAACTTTTCCTTTAAACTCTTGGGCACTGTTTTCAGGTCTGTTGGATCTAAATGATGGGTGGGGATTCCATCATTTCTGGGACTAGTTCTTTACCGAACAGAGTAGCAGTGGCCCTGTCCATTTATTTCTTACAATGTCTTGGAATTGGTTCTCGTGTACAAAGCCAAGTTTCTCACAGCACAGTGCTCAGGGACTCTCAGTTGGGTCTGAGGCAGCATAGAGATTTTTAATTCTTATTTATAAATGATCCTTTTAAAATACGTAGCTCTTCTTTTGCAGTTAGAATGAAAGTTTGCTATTGTCTAAATAGTTTCCCCCCAAAAAAAAAACTCTATAGAAAACTAATTATGTAGTGTGACAGATGTTATATTCTAAAAGAAGTTTCTATGATTAAATGAGCTTGGGGAATGCAAAGTTAACAAGGGTAAACAATTTTATCTCTTTCAGCACTTCTCAGAGCTTTTATTTTTCCAAAGTATACTGGAGTAAACAGTGTGCCTTCTTTGAAGATAATTTCGCAGGACTGATGTTTCTCCAAAATCACTTTGGGGATCACTGCCCTAATTCATCAATCTGGTGGGGGCACAACTTTTCTCAAAATAGTTGAGAAAGGATATTAGGGAATTTTTTTGGCTTGCAATTGATAAATATTAGTATTTTCCCCCCACCCTTGGGTGCACTGCTGAGAAGTGGGAATTGCAAACTCCGAAGAAAGCTTGTGCTACCCATCAGCCACCTCAGTCCTTTCCCCCTGCCTGCTCAGGGTGTTGGGGCTCATGTCCAGTCAATAGTTCCTGTAGATTTGTTCTACATGGCTCAATCAGGAAGGGGAAAGAAAGGAAGGAAGGAAAGAAGGAGAAAGGAAAGAAAGAGGGAAGGAAGGGAAGGAAGGTAGAGACACGGAGGGAGGGAGAAAAGGAGAGAGGGAGAAGAAGAAGGGTCTAAGTTTGATAGACAATAGAATACATAATCTATGTGCTGCTTTTATACCCAGAAAGACTGACAAACAACCTGAGAGTAACAGACAGAACTCTATTATTGACGGGCAGAGATTTGGGTCTATGGATGAAATCTTAGGGGACATGAAAATACAAAACTCTGTATTTCTCAAACTCATTGGATCATAGAAACTTTTCTTCAAATACAGCATATCTATCAGCATCATATACTTAGTTTCCCATAGAGTCCTTTTTTGGGAAACTAGTCATCTGCAAAGGAATCTCTGCAAGAAGTTCCTCCATAAGACATCAACATCATTGATTGAACTGGTCTAGCTGTTAGACTGTTGTTGACTATAACTTAGCAAAGATGCTTGAAATAATTTGCATAAATTCTCTGGTTGTTGATAACTGATAAAATCATGCTTCCTTAGGAGGAGGGGAGATTAAAGAGTTTACCTTGGATGCGAGCGTATCACAATGTAAGCGCACTATTGTAGAAACAGCGTTCACTCTATCAATTGACTTTTTTTTCTATATATGAACAATTTAAGGCAGAAAACTGGCAAGCTGTAAACAGCAGGCCTACAACTGTCCCATGAATTCAAATCATTGCGTCTGCTTTGTTCCCTAATTTCAAGTCTACTCTTAAAAGCTATCACTTCTTCAGTATGGCCACCATGCCAGAGCAAGGCCCTATCTGAGGCAGACTTCTTCCATAACATAATTTCTCTCTCCATCAGTATTGTGTAGAAGAGGGGAAAGTAGAAAAGAGAAGTCAGGTATGTGAGGCATTTGAAATTTCATTCCAATATTTACTGGTTCTGTGTCCTTGAGTAAGATTACGTTAGGTTGTATCGAGTGAAATTGCCAATATTCACTGGATTTTGATCTATAAATCTGGCAATTTCTCTTGGTTCACCCTAAAACCTAACCTTCTGGGCCTCAGTTTTTTCTTTTCTAAGCTTGAATAATGCTGCCTTTGGTTGTGACAATGCATGTGTCTAAAGTGTTGCACAGTCCTGGTTCAGAGGGAGAGTCCCTGGTCACCTAGGATATGTACTACACATCCTCCCTTCCCTCTGTTCCTACTATGATTTCACTCACTCATAGATAATCTCTCTAATAACCCAATTTTCCATCTTTCCTCTCCTATTTAACCATCTCAGAAATCTGTCTATTCTGTTCTTCTCTCTTTCTGGCCCTTGCCCCAATCCTTTCTGCCTGTGCGAGTCACAAAGAAATCACATCGAGGCTCCTGTGTATAAAGCATAATGATATTAATATCTTTGTCAGTAATAAGGCAGCCAGACATTGGGAAATATCATTAGATGCTATAGAGGACCTTTGCCACTGTGCTTGAAAATTTCCAAAGCAACTTTCCGAATGCCCAAAGAAGTATCTTATCCTCTTCATTTACTAATTAAGAACTATTTTTTATCCATGAATAGACCAAGACACATTTTGAAATTAATGTGCAGTTGCACAGCAACCTCTTTTCATTAATTTAGTCACAGGTGAAGCATTCGTTGCAAATGTGTAGCATGTTAGCAGGGCATGGAGCTTCGGTGGGCTAGCCTTGGAACCTAATAAACATTGCCAGCAAGAGACAAATGTTTGATTTGTACATGAACTTGGGAAACTCTAATGGTTAGTAAATTTGGGGGTGGGGAGGGCGTTGAAAGTCTGTAGGGTGAAGGAGAACATTAGGGATGATTTGATGACAGAGAAAGCAATGGTTTGTTCTATTTTTGGGAATTACCAACTCTAAACTTAAATAAGTTGGTATTTAATATCCCTATACAGAAAGTTATTTTGGGTGCTTCAGAATGTGTTTGGAATGTTGCTTTCAAGATCTCTATGAATCAAAGCAGTATATGTGCTTGTATATCAAAGCAGTATATACTTAGCTGATCAGGGCTCCTGGACATTCAAACTTACCCATGGATTCATGTGCATAGCTGAGCTTGGCTCACACATTATTTTGTAAAATGCTTTAATGTCAACAATAAATGCAATATGATTGATTCAAAGGTCATACTGTTATATCTATATTGTCTACTTGATAGAAATTTAGAAATGTTGCGTAAGTTATTTTCAATAAAAAAATCCACTGGCATCATAAATTAAATTGAAATATTACGTAGAATACAGAAGTATGCAGTCTATGCTATTGTTTGGCGTTATGGCATTAACAAAATCAATATTCTACTCATATGAATTAATAGAAACACTATTGATGGTCAAATAGTCCATGGTCATTTTTAGATTTATCATCTAACAGCCACCAACTGTCCCTTAAGATTATATATGAAATTAGAACATTATCTGCTGTGTGTTTATTTTGGTAGTCTTGGGACACACTGTTGATCTTCCACACTTTTTAATCCAGTAGAAACAACTCCTTAAATGTTTCATTTTTACATATTTTTAATTACAAAAGTGGAACAAATGACCAAATTTTACCTATTTAAAAATTCTGACTTACTACAAAACAGTGCAGTTAGAATATAGCTTCAACAGATAAAAGGAAAGTACAGAAGCAGGCGATATTAAAGTTCAGAAAGAGACCTGCTACTGTTTTCCATTTTTAAAAGGCTATTTTGATATCACAGAGTTATAAGACAGGCCATCATATTGTGTCGACATCTGAGTCATGAATGGCCTAGGTTCTCAAGAGACTCAGACCAAAGATACACCGGAAGAATATACTTACAAAAGGCGTCTGAGGAAGAACTATTGCATAAAGTATACAGAGATCTCTTTAAACTCCAACCATAAAAGAACAAATAATCCAATTTAAAAATTGGCCGAAGATCTTAACAGACACCTCCCCAAAGGAGATATACAGATGGCATATAAGCATAAGAAAAGATGCTGAATCTCATATATCATCAGGGAAAGGCAAATTAAAACAACCGTAAGATACCAATGCATACCCATTAGGTCAAACTACGGAACACCGATCCCAACAAATGCTGGCAGGCTGAGGAGACACAGGGGCTCTCTTTCTAAATGGTTCAGCCACTTTGGGAGACAGTCCAGTAGTTTCTTATATAACTAAGGATGATCCTACCATACCCAGTTCTTACATTCCTTGCTGTCCACCTAAAGGACCTGCAAAAGTCTACATAAAAACGTGCACATGGGTGATTTTGCAACTTCATTCATGATTCCCATGACTTGGAAGCAAATGAGCTGCTCTCCCATAGTGAATGGATAAACTGCAGTACTCCCAGTGAAATATTATTCATTGCTAAAAGCAAATGAGCTAACACATCATGAACACCCAGGGAGGAACATTGAATGCATATCTCTGGGTGAAAGAAGGCGATCCGAAAAAGATACATCCTGGATGATGCCAACTATTCTGGAACCTGAAAATAGTTTTTAAAATACAGTGATTACCAGGGGTTGGGAGTGGGGGAGAAAGGGTGAATAGGAAGAGCCCCGTAGATTTCTGGGACAGTGAAAATACTCTTACTGATGGGTAGATGTCATTATATATGTGCTGAAATCTACAGAATCTATAGAAAGACTATGAGTGGGAGATATGAGATGGGGAAAGAGTGAAGTGGGGGAGATCTTGGACTAGGATTGAGCTTCATTTACTTTGTCAATACCTATGTATACATGAATATGTAACAACGATTCCCTCAATATGTAAGACTATGTTGAACCAATTAAAAGAGAGAGAGAGAGAGAGAGAAAGACTAAGAGTGATTCTTAATGTGAACTGTGGTCTTGGGTGATAATGACCCACAACATAGGTCATTGGTTGTGACACATGTCCCATTCTGGTGGGGAATAGGGATACTGGGGGAGGCTGTCCACGTGGGGAGAGGGGAAAATGGAAAATCTCTGTTCTTCCCTCTCAGCGGTGAATCTAAAATAGCTCTAAAAAAAATAAAGTCTTGGCCTGGAGTGGTGGCTCATTGATTATAATGCTTGCCTGGCATGTGCGAGTATGTGGGTTCGAACCCCAACACCACGTACACAAAGTGTCAGAGCAATGAAAGCCACATGAAAAACTAAATAAAATTGATTCTCTCTCTCTCTCTCTCTCTCTCTCTCTCTCTCACTGTCCTTCTTTAGAAAATAAATAAAGCCTTAAGAGGCTGGAAAGGTGGATCAGTATTAGAGCACTTGCCTGGCAATCGTGAAGACCCAGGTTCGACTCCCAGCACCACACACACAAGGAAATGGACAAAATCCAGTTGAAAAAATAAAAATTGACTTTCTCTCTCTTTAAAATAAATAAAGATAGTCTTAAAACATCCTAGATTATCACTGTCCCGTAGGTACAGAAAGTCAGTACCCAACAGGAGCTAAATGTGTAATTTTACATTTTCTGGAAACTATTAAAAGAAATAAGAAATGGATGGAATTGATTTTAGTAACATATCTATTTAAACCCATAGATCCAAAATATTACTATGTCAGTGTGAAATGAATAGATCATAATATTTTGGATCTACTGATTTCACATTGACATAATAGCAAGATTTTAAAATATTCCCTATTTTCATACTAAGTCTATGGAATCTAATGTGTATTTTATACTCAGAGCATAACCACCATTCAAACTAGCCACATTTTAAGTTCTGAGTGACACACATAGCTAGTGTGTCATAGCACTGGCCTAGATCTTTATCAATAAGGAGCTTTACTTGTTCACATCAAACCAGTTGCGAATCTCTCCTGTTCATCCGGTAGTACTCTTTGGTCATCTATTATTTTTCTAACATTGTATTTCAAACAACAGGAAACAACATAGGCAATCAATTCTGATTAAACACAGAATTTTCTACGACTAAGAATTCTTTATTTTTTAAATCAATTTTATTTAGTTTTCATGTGGCTCTCATTGCTCTGACACTTTGTTGTGTATGTGGTGCTGGGTTTGAGCCCACATTCTCCTGCATGGCAGGCAAGTGCTGTGACCGATGAGCCACTACTCCAGTCCCCAACTAAGAATTCTTAAAGCCATTACATCTCACTTTATCCAAAATAAGACTCACGATAATAGACACAGATAACAAAAGTGATGGTAATAGCAAAGGCTCATATTTATTAAGTGCTAATCATGGGTTTGACAGTGTTTGAGATGACTTTCATTTAATTCCTACAACAACCCATTAGAGTGGGTACAATGATATTTACAATCTTAGACCCTTAATACAGATATGCCACCAATGTGAAGAGTGGTTATCATCTCTTGCAATAATGTGAGTAATATTTACTTAGAGCTTGCAAAGTGATTATCATTATTTCATAAATCTCACAAAATCTTGCAAAATAGGAACAACAGTTCCATTTCCCAAATTGGGAAATAGATTCTGAGAGATTATCTTCTGCAAAGACTCCAGCGCATTATTGGAACTAAATTTTTGTGCACGCCATGATAGGTACTAAAATCACAGTCTATTTTAAGTTTGTTAGCTCATTTGACAAGCCAAATTTCCTTCTTTAGGTACTTCTGAATACACTTGGGAAAATGTTTCTTGCTTGATAGAAATTATTTGAAACACCACCAAAGCAATGAATAAGCTTAGTCCAAACTGAGTGGTTCTGATAGTAAGTGAAGGCAGGTTTAGAGACGATTAGAAAGACCTGGAACGTTCTGGGAACACAGCTTAGAGGAGAAATTGTCCTTTCTGGGTTTCTAAATGCCAAAGTTTCCCCTACTGGCACTAATATTAGGAAAACCACTCTAAGATTGTTACTGTCCAAATCATAATAAATCTGTTAACCATGGGGCGCTTTTTTCTTTTCATTTTAACATACTTTAGCGTATGTGATTCTTAAATCACTCCTAAGAGGAGCAGGGCCGGTATTATACTCATTTTATTGCTGATGGAAAAAAGAGATCCATTCGTCCAGATCCACAATTGCTAGGTGAAGGAACAACGTCCAAAATCAGATCTCACAACTTAGCCTAGCTTTTCTCATCTCTGTCGACGTTTCCAAGAATCAGTATATGCAGCCCTAGTGGTGGTTAGATGATTTTAAGTGCTTGGAGGACTGATCTTTATTTTTGCATTATTTCATTATTTTCAGGAAGTTGTTCCTTAGAATGGGCCTCAAGCATGCATTTAAATGATAAAAATGAGTTTAATCTAATAAGAGCCTAGCTGGTTTGCACATAGGGAAAAAACCATGTACAAGATTTGGGATATTCAATACTTCCATATACTTCCTAATAGAAATTACCACTTAAGAGTTTCTGTTACTTAATGCAGATTCTGATAGAATGATCACATTGTATATTTTTTTTGTTTGATTGCCAAAGAACATTTCAACCCAATGGCATAAATCAGGGTTTAATGGACTTCACATTACATTTCTGCTTTGCTTAATTATTCTTTGTATTACTGCTTTTTCTCCTCCACGGAACTGTGAACTTCTTGAAGACAATGACTTTGCCTCCCACATCTTTGTGGTCTTCAAATGTGCCTACTTATTGATTGCAATGAGGGAAGCTTATTAGAAGGAAACAGAGACACATTTACGCTCCATCAAGGAAAGAGCGTATTTCTGGGGACACAGGGACAGAACTAGAGATTAGGAAAGGCAGGGGCGGCTCTGGTGATCAAGCGACCTCCATCTCTCCCGCTGCTGGTCTCTCCAGGTGACTGCTGTTCTGTCTGACATCCTCTTATCCTTTTCCTTCCAACTTTCTGTTCCTGATACTTTTGGCTAATCTGGAGCTCTTCTTGGACTCTTTGGCCTTGATTACACCTCTTTAGGAATGTGAAGCACCATCCCTCCCCCTAGCTTCTTAGTGAACAATCCCCCAATGCGGAATCTGATTAGTATCTCGCAGTTTTCTACAAAACATCATTTATTCGCTTGTTTTAAAAAAATGACCAACTATTACATCTAACAACTATGCCAAGTTAAAGATCCAAACTAAAGCAACCGATTGATGTCCCACCAACCTTCCAACTCTATCTGCTGGTGGTGGGACTCAAACCTCATTTCCTTCTTTTTTTTTTTTTAAATTTTGGTACCAGGGATTGAACCCAGGGATGTTTAACCACTGAGCAACCATTTTTATTATGAGACAGGATCTCGCTAAGTTGCTGAGGCTGGCTCTGAACTTGTGATCCTCCTGCCTCAGCCTCCCAATTCTCTGGGATTACAGGCCTGCACCACCATGCCCACTTCTCATATATTATTTCTGACAGTTGGTTCTATGGATCATATCTTTATATATCCTAAAATTTTCTAAATTTCTCCCTCTGTACCACTAAATTATCCATCCAAATTAATCCATCAACATTCATTGCTTAGATGAACTGTAATAGATATTTAACTGGTCTCCTGTTCCACCGAAAAAATATCTGTTCCACCCAGCAGCTAAAATAGTTCTTAAAATATTTAAATCAGATCATGTCACCTCCCTTGCTTTAAACAAAGGATGCCTATTTCATCTAGGATAAAATCCGTGCTTCTCCCCGAGCCTGAGTGGTCCTGCCTGCCTCACTGGCCTGCTCTGCTCTGACCCTCTGTCTTCCTGCCACATTATTCTTGTTTCAGTACCAGGTCCCTCCCCACCTCTTCCTGCTGTTCCACCCACAGAATCCTTTCCTTCTGATCTTTGCATGGTTCATCTTCTTTGCCATTCCGAACTCAGGTGGAATGACAAGAGAGGCATCTTTGCCTCCCTCCTCCTGGTTAATCTCCATCGCCTCATTGTCTTTAACTTCTGCCATTGCACCGAGGGCATCTGCACCATCTTGGTCTTTTGTTTGTTTACTTGTTTATTACTCTTTTCCTTCCCCTCACTGCAAGAAGAGCTCAGAAGAAGAAGCCAATCAATCTTGTCCTGCATTAGATCTCCAGCACCAAGAACAATTCCTGGCACAAACTCATTCAAACAATTGGGCTACATGAACGAATGGGTCTCTGCTTGTGCCAGCAACCACTCATAAACCATCAATTGGCTAACCTGTCTTCCAGCTGGTCAGAATGCTTGGGCCCCCAGGACCCAAAGGAGGATAACCCTGGGCTGGATCGGTAGCAGAAGACAAGTGCCCTCTCGCCATCTGCTGACCCATTTGCTGAGCATTTGCTGCCCAGAGGAGTGAAATGGACAAGGGTTCAAAGTCCAACCTGTCTCTGGGGACACCAGCTGATGTTCACTGACACTTTGAAAGAAGAGCTGAGTGCGCTGTTTTTTATAAACTCTCTATATTTCCCTTCTAGAAAACATCACTAAAAGCGCCTGAGACACCCTGCTTATCTATCTAGTGGCATTTGGTTGAAAATTGAAGTGATTTTTAAAACTACAGAAACAGTCATCTGGCACCAGGATGGAGCCTGAGCTGGGAAGGAATTCGCATTACATTTTCATTTCGTCTCACACAACATCGACGTTGACATTCATTTTCTTCTATCGCACTTTTTCTTCCAATGTGGACTATTTTTTCTTTACTCTTTTTTTAATCTGCATAAAGCAAATATTAAACTCTATCATTCTTTAGAGAACAACCATGCTGTAAAGAGGCTACATTCTTTCTGTAAAAACCAGGGTAATAATCAGAGTAGTAATTTTAGATTTAGAAGTGGTAAAAGTTCATGCCATTCTAAGGCAAAAAAAATCATATTTAATGGTGTATTATCCTTGGCCTCATTCGATTTAAGATAGAAGAAAACAGTCTCATCTCATTTCAGCAGGCAATCAATTAAATCTAGAGACAATAAGAATAAATTTCTTCCAAAATAACCCCGAAGACGAACTCTTTCATGAGACTGTTTTCATCTTTGAGGGAACCAGGATCAGCAAATCCCTTTCATAACTACTAGTGGATGAACTCTTTTTAATGCCAACACTTAATGAGTGTTAAGATGAACACCGTGATGTAAATTAATTCAATATGTGAATTCTCAAAAAAGTTGCATCATCCTGTGTAAACATCAATTTGTTAGATTAGGCAATTTGTGATAGACTTCCTTGTTATTAATAAAGATTAACGGAGCCTTAATTCTAATTATCTTCATTGTAACTCTGTGATGGTCAACTGGATAGGTATATCTGTGATATTTGTGCAAAATTCTGTATAATGGAAGTCTTGCTGTGAATCCTGAATGGGAAAGTAACCTCTCTCTGCAGAGAAACAAGCACTTCCTTTTAGGCATATAATTTACTTGCTAAGGAGGAATTTGACAAAATCTATAAACATTTAAGGTGTAGAATTTCCCTTACAGATGAAATTTGAAACTATGTTAGTTGTAGCATTGGTTGTACTAGTAAGAAATTGAAATAATCTGAAGGGGCATCAATATGTGATTGGCTTCATAAATATTAATATAGCTGTGTAGCTATAGTAGAACTACAAAGCAAATACAAGCTGAAAAATTTTTCTAAATAAAAATTAATTTGCAAAATACTGTTTACATTGCTCACATAGAATCAGTTTGCATGCAAATGAATATATAAAGAGAAAGTCTGAAATGATCTGTATCAAGACTTCACAGTGATAATCTCTGAGAAATTCCATTAAGGTACCCCTTAATGATATTCTGACATTCTATTTCATCCATTTCTGTATAATAAGATTTTTTTTTAAATAAAGATTTTTTTTAGAGCAGTTTCAGGTTCACAAAAACATTGAGAGGGTGGTATAGAGATTTCCCAACTCCCTACTACCCATCCTATACGCACAGCCTCCCCCACAATCAGCATCCCCCACCAGAGTGGTACATGTGTCACAACTGATAAACCTGCCTTGATATGTTATTATCATCCGAAGTCCAAGGTTCACATTAGAGTTCACCCTTGGTGTTGTCTATTCCATGGGCTTGGGCAAATATCCATTCACTATTATAGTGCAACACAGGAAATTGCCACTGCCTTAAAAGTTATTCCATTTAGCTGGGCACAGTGGCACATACTTGTAATCCCAGTGACTTAGGACTTGCAGGCAGGAGGATCACTAGTGAGGCCCTAAGCAACTTACTAAGACCCTGTCTCAAAAATCAAACAAAACAAAAATTAGGCTGGGGATGTGGCTAAGTGGTTAGGTACCTCTGGGGTTCAATCCCTGCCAGCCAAAAAAAAAAAAAAAAGAAAGAAAGAAAAAAGAAAAAAAATTATTCTGCTTATCCACCCCTTCTCTCCCACTCCCAATCCTTTGTAACCACTGATCTTTTTACTGTCTCCACAATTTTGCTAACAGGCTTTTTAGAATATAAAGAAATATGCAACTTTTTCTAATAAAAAAGATATTTTGAAACATGGTAATAAGCAACAGAAAATGTAACTGTTCTAGACAAAAGAGTGAAAGAAAGGGTAAAAAGTGAAACTCCTGGTAGGTCACTAAAATAAATCATATATAAGTAGAGATCATTGAGCAAATGCTCTGCTAATTTCCAAAGATGATAAAAGCTAATCGAGTAGACCTCATAAATTCCAACTCTGTACTTAGAAAAAGTGATTCTTCACTTCCCACTTATTTCCGATATCTCACTGCTAAGATTAAGGGGCATTATGATTAAATATTCTTCATAGCAATCAAAGATGCTCCGGTTTCCTGATTCATAGCTGGGACCTCTCAACTCAACTCCTGCCTTCCGTCACAATCTGCCATACCATTAAAGTCTTTGGAATAACTATTTCAGAAAACCCTACACTTGGTGTAACGCCTTACCACCCCGCTTCCAAGTGACAGCTGCCACTTGGTATAGAGACTTTCAAAACGAAAAGTAGGAAGTTCTGTAGACTCTATGAACAACAGCTCATTTATTTCAAATTCCAACCAGCTGCAAGAAGGACAAAGGGGAATCATTTCAGCTCCAATCTGGAGATGTTCTTCCTTCCCAATTTATTCTTGGACTCAAGAAGTCAACTGGAAAAGAAATGCCAGCAATTCTGAGTCCTAAAGGACACTCCCTGCCTGAGAACCAGATCCCAAGTCCCTCTTAGTCTGCCTCACGTACCTGTGGGGAGCGGGCTCGGAATCTGATGGTGGGGAAGGGGTGTTTGCAGTCACGGGGATCTGTCAAATCAAGGACAGCTCTGCTGCTCTCTCCACTATGGCAGGGAACAGCATGGTCTTGGAGTGAGCTGGACCTGGCACTTATTGCTAGGTGACCTTGGATAAATCATTCAGCCTCAACGAGCCTCAGCTTCCTCACCTGACAAGTGAGGTTCAGAGGAGCTGCCTCATGGGGATGCTGCCAGTACTGAAGGGTGTGGCATGTGTGACTGCCACCACAGCTCCTGCTGCACGGTGAGGTCATCCATAGGGTCTTCAATGCCATGACCGTGACACAGATGACGGTCATGGTCATTGTGATCATCATCTTGACCTTCATCATCGCTCCACGTGGTGGAACTCAGTTTGACAGGGTGGTGACCAACTCTACTGAGACACCAATGAAAGTCAGAAAATTGATTTAAGTTGCTAAGTTTGGAATTTACTAGCTGAAGTTTAAGTCTCTACATGTTGATCTCTGGAAAGAATAAAAGCAAGTTGTCTCTGACTCTGTTATAGTATTCTTGGGACAATCAAGGGGATAAGGACCATACTAAATTGTCAATAATTGTAATCATTTATATTTAAATATATACACACATATGTGTGTATAGAGTATGTATACATATATATATATACATGCATAAAATAAAAGCATTAACATGTCCAAACTGATATGGTTTAGATATGAGCTGTCCCCCAAAAGCTTACATGTGAGCCGATGCAAGAATGTTCAGAGTGAATGATTAGATTATGAGAGGTGTGGCCAGATCAGTGCATCCATCTCCTGCTCGATAGGGATTCACTGGGTGGTAGCTGTAGGCAGGTGGGGAGTCCTGGAGAAGGTGGGTCCCTGGGGGCGTACCTTTGGGGTTTGTGTTCTGTCCCTGGTGAATGGAGCTCCCTCTCTGATCCCTAATTCCCATGTCTGAGCTGCTCTCCTCCACCACGATGTTCTGCCCAGGGCACTGGAGTGAGCTGACCACAGACTGAACCTCTGAAACCGTGAGTTCAAATGGACTTTTCCTCCTCTGTGCTGTTTCGGTGGAACTTCTGATCACAGAGACGGTGACTAACACATGCTGTTTCTGATTTCCACCCTCAATTCCAGTGGGCCCAGGGAGCAAAGACCACTAGCATTTCTTGCTTTTTAGAGGGGACATGCTCGACAGCACTCTGTGGTGGAAGTGAAATTGCTACACTTTCCCCATCATTAAGAATCTAAACGACCATTCACTTTCTCGTCAAGTTTTTGGTTTTTATATTTTTAGAGTAACATGCTCTAATAGGTAATTTGAGAATAACGAAAAATGCAGTCATCATTTTGCTTATTCATGGAAGATTTTTTTCTATATTTCCTTTTTTTAAAAAAGAGAGAGGAACACTGAGAGAGAAAGAGAAAATCGGTTTTTATCTAGTTTTTCATGTGGTTTTTGTTGCTCTGACACTTTGTCATGTATGTGGTGCTGGGGTTCAAACTCGCATCTTCATGCATGCCGGGCAAGCACTCTAACCACTGAGCCACCGCACCAGCCCCCTATTTTGTCATGTTAAAGATAATAAATGATAAATAATAAAAGATAAAGATAATAAATAGTGCAAGTGTTGACTTAAGTCAAAATGTAATTCCCAACCTAAAAAAAAAAATCCATCACTGTTAACACACAAAATATCAGGCTCCCGGCAAACTAGATCTCTATTAGCCAGCAATTCTCCACTTTCCACATGTCTAAAATTATCTGGGTGCTTATGGCAATGCCAGTCCTGGACCTTACCACCGTGACACTGATCAGGTAGGTCTGGGGCCGCACTTTGGAATCTCCATTTTTAACAAGCTCTCTACAGAAAGCCATGTAGGCAAGGATGCCCTGAACATCACACTGGGAAAAGTCTAAATTCTGGGGGTTCTGGAGCGATTGCCCTGATGCACCACCCTTCGAGATGCTGTCACCCTGACACTTCTGCCTGTCTGCTCTGGCGTCAAGCAGGGGGCCAGTGGTCAGCTTTAGCATCACCCTGTCTTCCTTTGACCCTGCGACCATTGGAGACTCCAGTTCATCTCATGATCCCAAAATACCATCACACCAAGAGGAGGGAGAGACAGGGCAGGTTTCCGCCACTCGATTATTTCCAGGTTGGCCTTGTAAGGTGCACTGTGTGACTTACGGCTATCTGCTCGAGGGGATGCAAGGAGAGGGCTCACATGTGTCTCCCTCTGGAAGAGGAGGAAGAAGAGGTGAAGGTTAATGAGACCATGGAATGGGCATCTAACATTTAAAAGGGACATGATTCGACATTCGGGATATGATTCTCTCTGATGTCCACTGTGTCCTTTTCTAAGCAACAGGACGCTCTCTTACTCTAGGAGGGAGAGAAAGGAAGCATGAGTGATGGAACCGAGCGCTAGAACTTATCTTTGCAACGTTGGGAAAAGTCGCGTTTGTGTTCTTCCAAAGATATAAAGCTCCCACCACATCCCCACGCCTGCTCTGCCAGTTTCACACAGTGAGACCAAGAACACCATAAAGGGCCCACTCAGCACGCACTGATTTAATCTCTGCCGCTTGTCACCTCCCCATGGGAGGTCAACAGAAACAGCCTTGATTATATAACTTATAATCATTGGCCATAAGTGCCCAAATCCTGGGCTTTTAAAGCCTGTTCAGATTTTACCTAAATAGAGCAAGCCTCAGAGCAAACCCCATGAAGTTGAATGAAAGAAGTGCGCATAAAGTAATTTTACCTGAATTTTTACACTCTGCAGGAGGGGAGGCTGGGGTGCTACCAGGGTTCCTGGCCAAGGTCAAGTTCTGTTGCTACCCTGAATTAGAGGTCTGCTTCTCTCTTAAGAAGACTAGTCTTCTCGTTCTGTGCATCAGGAAACGGAGGTTCAGACAGGGGCTCTGTGCTGGTCACGGCCTGTCTGCTCCCTTCCTGTTCCTTCCATGACCAGTTCTGCATCTCAGGGGCTTGCTCCTGAACACCTGGCTTCCAGTTACACTGGTGGGAGGCTGCAGGGCCGGAGCAAGGGACAAACCAGCATTTCTCTTCCCCTTTCTCTTGCTGCTTTGGAGAGGATCTCTGGAAATGGTCACATCTCTTCCCTGGTTTCTTCTCTTGCTGGACACTTCTCACCATGGTCCAAACTTCTGCCAGAGAGACTCCATATCTTGTGTGTGTACTTTGGGGACCATGCCTCTTATCTAGGGATCAGTTAACTTTTTTCTTTCACCCAGGGATCAGTCAACTTTTTTCTTTTGTCCAGGGATCAGTCAACTTTTTTTCTTTTGCCCAGGGATCAGTCAACTTTTTCCATTTCATTTTAGGACAAGATATTAAAAACTTTAGGTTCTACAGGCCAAGAGGCAGAATTGAGGAGATTTGAAATACCCTTATACAGTATTTAACATATACTCATTAAAGAATGAAAGAATCCTTCTGTGAGCTTACTTCACTGTGAGCTTAATTCCCTATTTTTTATTAAAAAATTGATGGGGCTGGAACGGCGGCTCGGTAGTTATAGCCCTTGCCCAACGTGCGCAAATACACGGGTTCAAACCCCAGCACCCACGTACACAACTAAGTGTCAGAGCAATGAAAGCCACGTGAAAAACTCAATAAAAATTGATTCTCTCTGTCTCTACCTCTCTCTCAGTCTTTCTTTCTTAAAAAGAAAAAAAAATGAACACCTGGCAGAAGAAGCTCTTTTCCCTGAATGAGCCCTGACTGATTCAGGCAATGACTTCTGTTTATAGCCATTTTCTGTGCAGGGGATATTATCCACTTCATAAATTTCTCAGTGTTTTCTGGTCTTCAGAAATGCACTCACAAGCCTGTGCTGGTGGAATCATGTGAATTTGTTACTCAAGTCAAGTCAGATGGCTGCCTGCTTGTTTGGGCTGCCCAGGTTGACGCTGTCATGCAGTGTTGAAAGACCAGTGGCCCCAAGGAGTACCCACGCACCGATGGGTATCAGAACAAGAAACTTAAAATATTGAAGTTGCTCCCGGTGCTGATGGTGGTACTACTTAACCTCACTGGGAAAAGCAATGGAAAAATCTGGCAAAAGGGGCTAACTTGTAGATGCAAGGTAGGACGTGAGCCATGGAAGACCATGCAGAGATAACACGCCGTACCCTCTCCAGTGCCTCCTCCTTGGCCCAGGCCACCACTGTCTTTCCTGATGACCTCTTTACCATTCTCCTTGACTTCATCTCTGCTTCAAAATCCCTTACATCTATCTACTTTCATAGCCAGATCTTTTACAAACTGCACAGCCTCTCTGCGGAGAACCTCCAAATGACATCCCATTTTAACCAGTGTAAAATCCAAATTTCTCACGTTAGTGCACGACAGCCCACCTGACCCAGCCTCTGTCCCTTCCTTCAACTTCATCTTCTGCCATGCCCCTTCCTCGTTCCAACCCAGCAACAGCATGAGCCCCTTGCTAGTCCCTGACCCTCTCCTTGTTGGGACATCAGACCCCTGCACTCGCCCTTGAACACATCTTCAGGAGACTGTCCAGCTGCCTCTCTCTCTCTAGGCCTTGTGGGCTTGCGTTCAAATTGGTTTCTTCATCAGCTTTGCTCCAACCTGCTAATTCAAAATGGCACAACTTCTTCTTTTATGTTGTAATTTTTTTTAAAGAGAGAAGGACAGACAGAGAGAGAGACAGAGAGAGAGAGAGAGAGAGAGGGAATCAATTTTTATTGAGTTTTTCATGTGGCTTTCGTTGCTCCAGCACTTAGTTGTGTACATGGTGCTGGGGTTTGAACCCATGTACTTGTGCATGCTGGGCAAACGCTGTAACCACAGAGCCACCGCTCCAGCCCCTGTTGTACTATTCTTAACCTCCTTCCAAGACTTTGGTTAGCATCTAAATCTCTCTTTCTGACCTAATACCCACTTCCTCTTTCATTCACTCTTCCTCAAGAACTTTCCCATGCTGTTCTCTCTGTATCCTCGGTATCCTTTCCTCTGGGATGACTTAAATGCCTCCCCGCCTTAGGGAGGCCATCTGGACCATTCTAAGTCCACACCACACAACCTCTCCAACCTCACCAACCCTTGCCATGCACCTCTACCTAAAGCTCATTATAACTGTAAAAAAAGAAATTATGACTGTAAAAAAATCTTATATAACATGCGTATACACATGCATATTTATTTACTTATATTGCTTTCTTTATTGTCTTCCTCTCATCCCCATCTGGCTTCAAATTTCTTGAGGGAAGAGGCTGTGTCTACTTCGCCAACTCACACATGCCAAATGTCTATAGACGCAGGGTCTGAATTACTGGAGCTCCTAAGAAGTTTTTATTGAGAGACTGAATAAATGATACAGGATGGCTTCATCCACAAATCTAGGAAAAATGATTGAAGAATCTTCCCCGGGTAGAGAGGCTCCTGGGGACTCACCCACGTCTCTCTGGCTCTTGCCATTTCTGAATGCACTGGGGGCTTTCTGAGGCCAGCTTCCGTGTTCCCTGACTGAAGCCTTTCTTATGTTGCAGGCCCATGCTTGACACCCGCAGGACGATCTCTTAACCTATGACCAGCAGGAGCAGTTGGATAATTACCCCTGCCTGATGTGGAAACTGCTGAAACAC
>PVKS010032629.1:0-22385 GCA_004027875.1 Aplodontia rufa | reverse complement strand
GTTTTGTGCAGTATGAAGTTTATTATGGTTTTAGATTCAATAATGAATTTCCTATCCTTTTCATCTAATTTTCAAATATTTTATTTTGTCTTTGTCTTCACATTCCTCATTAAGCATGAATCCGAGTTGAAAACAATTTTGTGTTTTGAATGTTATTCCTGAAGAATATTGACATCTGGGTATCTCTAAATAACTATTGACTGCTATTAGCTGATGAAGTTCAAACATCTTTATGATTTGTAATATATTCAGAAATTATATTGAATTCACATGGCAGAGTTAAGAAAAATAGCCTTAACTGAGTAACCATATATTTCCCTCATGATAATTCATAGTTATTTGATAGAAATACAAGTAGGCTTTACATTCATCAAAGGATGATCTTAATTGTGAGCTATTTTTCTGGTGAGATCTTTCCCTATTTGTTATGTAACCTTCGGAATATTACCTGTGATCAAACATGTATCTTGATGCAAAACAGAGAATAATGTATACAAAAAGGTAGGTGGCAAGATTTTATGCAGTAGCATGTAGTTTATTGAATAGTACAGGCTTAACAAGGGTAACTTAATGTGATCAGTATTACTAATATTATTAGTATTATAGAATAATTGCACTGGTATTGTATTTTCCTATTAAAATAATTAGTAATAATATTCATAGCAATAATATTAATATTTTGTTTATATCCTGAAGGTCAGTTTTAGTCATTTGACCTTCCATGGAATATACATTGCAGTCTATCAGTTTAGCCAATGGAAGTAATAGATAACTGTTCCCTTAAATCCATTTATATTGCAAATAATTGACCTGAACAAAGGGCATTAAAACATTAAATTCTAGGGCTGTGGTGGTGGTTTAGTTTTTGTGTTGCTTGCCTGTCATGTGCATGTACACAAGTTAAAACCCTAGAACCATGTACTTAATGGAGTCTCAGAATTAATGGAGTCTAAATACAATTGATTTTCCCTCTTTCTCTCTCTCACTGTCCCTCTCTTGCAAAAAAAACCATTAAATTCTATAATGTATTATCTGAGCAGGAGAAGAGACTGCCTTTTCGTTATTTAACTTTAGCCTTGGATTTAATCTTGAAAGATGAATATTTGAGCACTCCAGGTGCTTATGTCTGTTAGCATGGGTAAATGATCAACTTTCCTGAGTCAGGAAAGACATGAAACTGTTAATATAGACAAGAAGAGCTAATTTCATTAACATTCCTAAAGGTGAAACTATCCCTCTGCTCTTTTAGAACGGCCCTCATGCTTGCTGCAAGACATAAATCAAAATATATCATCAGGCTTCTTCTTCAGCAAGGTGTTGAAGTCTTGTCTGAAGATTGCTGGGGACGGACTGCATTATCTTATGCTGTTGATAATGGTGATAATCTGTAAGTGTTTACATGAGATGCTAGTTAATGTTCAATGTATGAAGCAATCATTACAATGATTGCTACTTGAAGATCAAGCAAAGTTTCTGATGAGCTCTAGTATTTAAGGTAAGGCAAAACATGAAACCAAGAATTCAAAATAACAAGCAAAAATTGGAAACATGAGAATCAGCAATGTGTGTAGGAATGTTTGAGGGTTTTGTTTCCTTTTGAGGAGCTGGGGTTTAACTGTAGAGACTCAGGCAATTTCTGCAAGTGCTCCATCACAAACCAACACTACAAAGCCCTACTCCAGGACTTTGAACGTATATATCTATAGAAATCCCAGTAGCATCCATCTCTTTCCAAGTAAAACCCCAGGGTTTCAGATATAAATAGAGTCACATATATGATATTTCAAATAAGGTACTTGATAATTCAAAGGCCACGTTTGGCACGAAATCTTGTTTCTTTCCTATGGGAATTAGATAGACTTAAAAATAACTATTCTTGTGTTTCCCAAGATGATAAATATTTCCTTTAGTCCAAGAAAGACAATTCTCTCACAAGTGTGAAAGAGTGGAAGGACATCCTATACTGCTTCAATACTGTTGTCAAAATACTACTCTTGAAATTTGTCTTGCACTCAGGTGATGATTAATCTTTACTACCATGTTGCACTGCTCTAGATTCCTAACTACAGTAATAGAAACAAAGACATAAAAGTTCTTTACATTTTCATCAATATACTTTTATGCCTAGCCATTGTTTCCAAAGGAGGATCAATGTGCTTTGGCAATTAGTTTTAGCCACATAGCTAGTGAGCAAACTTATCCTTCTAACCTAAGGTTAACCTTAGGTAGAGTCCGTATCTTCATAGAGATAGGCATGCTGAATTGGAGATTGAGGCACTGATGATTTGGGATCTTTCTAAACCATCAGATAGGCTCAAGGAACATTGTAGGAAGATATCACACACTCCTTACTACTCTCTCTCCAGATCTGTACCCAAAGGACTTTGATACCTGTAAAATTTTCCTTAGGCTGTGGGGATATACAATTTACTTCTCTGTGGAAATTGCCACAATTCCATTGGTCCCTAAAGTGACTGATTTTCTGTAGTAATAAAAATCTCCCCATATACCTGCCTGTCTCCCTCACATTTTTATATATTTCAAAACTAACCTTATGAGGAGAACATTAGGCAGAACTTTTTGAAGTTATAGATGAATGGACTTTAAGACAAGTAAGCTTTTGTTTTGCTGCAATTTCTGTATGAAGGAAAGTTTGAGATCCTGGTCAGTTCGAAATAATTGTGGAGACTAGGCATCTTTTCAACAAGACCTTCTATATTGAGTTTGAGTATGTAGAGGAGGAGAGGAGGGAGTTCAATCCATGAGTGAACATTTCTTACATTTTTAAACTTGGTATGACTGATCAGTTCAATTATAAGAGAACATTTTATCATTCAAATTAATGTGATAATGTATTTACTAATAAAATGGATGAATTGTTATATAGTTGGGGTTTGCTTCCCTAATTCTAGAAATAAGGATTGAATATTTTCTCAGTACTTCAACACTGAACCAGTAGAAAAGCACATGTTCATTTTTACTTGGAATTCCTGTGTACTTCACAATAAGAAATCTATCAATCCACTACTTTCTTTTTACATGAGTGTTTTTGTAATATCCCACTAAAAATGGACTGCATATTTTTTTACCTGCTGGAACAACTTCTGATTTAAGAATACTATTCCTGAGGTCCCAACATCCTTCTTGGGGTAAGCTGTGTGGTCCATGCTTCACATCAGCTTCACCTTAACATTTTCCACCTTCATTATTATTTTCACACCTGTTTATGGAGTTTACAAATTTGAAGCATGAGGGATAAATTCTAGAAGTAGAATTGACTTTGTCTGATTCACCCTTTACTATTTGATTTCTGCGCTAGATATTTTCAGATCAGTCTTAACATAATCATCTTTATTTTCATTTTTATATCTGTCAGTAAAAGAATAGTTCTCGAATATGAAGAAAAGAGATGTAGAAACTCTAAAAATAACATCTCAAGTAAGACATCTGACCATGAATTTAATCTTGGAGGACCTATTTTAAGTAAAACCATAAATGTAGGAATGTTTTCATTACAAAAGGTATACTAAATATCAAATAGTGAATTGCATTTATACTTTCTTGAATTCTTAATGATATTAATTCAGAATTATATAGGGAAGTAATGCTAGAATTGTACAACTAAATCAGGGTTATCTAGAGAAAATGTCCCATCCCTTATTCTGGCTCCCAAAATCATCCTATATTTTTCTAATAAGTATGAAAAATATTTTCCATTGATTGTGGTACATTCCCTGAATATTTCCATTTTAGCAAATTAGACATTGTGGGAAGAGGAGAGAAGACCCTGAAAGAAATCCTCAAATCTTTTATTGCAAAATTTATTTGTTGAAAAACCATACACATTTTAACAAAATAATATATAATGTATAAAGATTCTGAAAATTGGATTTACGCTCAAGAAACCCTCAAATCTTTAAACATCTAATTTTGACAAAGGGGGACAAAATATTACATGAAGGGGAGACAGCTTCTTCAATAAGTCGTGTTGGACAAACTGGACAGCTACTTGCAGAAAGTGGAAATTAGACCCATATCTTTCTCCTTGCATGAGAATCAAAATAAAATGGATCAAGGAGCTAGGAATTAAACCAGCTACACTGCAACTGATGGAAGACAAATTAGGTCTAACACTTCAGCATTTGGGAGTAGGCAAAGACTTTCTCAACATGTCTCCTAAAGTGAAGGAACTAAAGTCAAAAATCAGTGAATGGAATGCCATGAAGCTAAAAAGCTTTTGTACTGCCAGGGAAACAATCAAAAGAGTAAAGAGGTTTATAATGGAAATGGAGAGAATCATGGGCTATGATTTCTCAAACAGGGGCCTCATATCCACAATCTACAAAATCCTCAAAAATCTCAAATACAGAAACACAAACAACACAATCAATAAACGGGCCAAAGACGTAAATAGAAACTTCTCAACAGAATACATTGATCACACAAACGAATACATGAGAAAGTGCTCCAAATCACTAGTAATCAGAGAATTGCAAATGAAAACTACATTAAGATATCACCTTATGCCAGTCAGAATTGCAAAAATGAAGAAAATAAACAATAATAGATGCTGGAGTGGCTATGGAGAGATAGGCACACTAACACGATGTTGGTGAAGGTGCAGACTGGTACAGCCACTTTGGAAAGCAGTGTGGAGAATCCTCAAAAACATAGGGATGAGCCCACCATAGGACCCTGCTATTCCACTCCTGGGTATCCTTCCATGGGATTTAGAATCAGCACATCATAGTGACACAGCAATATCTATGCTCATAGCAGCTCAATTTACTACTGCTAGACGATGGAAACAACCCAGATGTCCCTCACTGGATGAATGGATTCAAAAAATGTGGTACATTTATACCATGGAATTTTACACAGCAATTAGAAACAATGATATTGGCACCTTTGAAGGTAAATGTATGCCTATGAAAGAAATTATGCTACGTAAAATCAGCTTTACCCAGAGAACTAAGGGTCGATTGTCTCCACTCATCTGTGGAGGTTGGGACTAGACCCAGTGAGAAAATTTGTTTATTATCATTTGTTAAATCCAGAAAAGTTGTAATGTTATACAACATAAAACTTTTTTAGAGATATTGTGGGAAGGGGAAGGGAGGGATAAGGGTGGGTAATTGGGGGCACTCCTGGAGGTAAATCTATACACATTTTATATTATTTTCTGAAAACCTTATATAGTTGTTCAAAAATTTAAAAAAATAAAAAAGAGTAAAAAAAGTGTAAATATTCAATCTTAAAAAAGAGATATTCACAAGGAAAAAAGCATTGAAAGTGAATAAAAAAGAATTCACAAAGGAAAACGCAGTTAAATCGTACAAAAAAGAGAAATGTCAAAAGCAACAGAACTTTTCTTATCTATTCAAATATTGTACACTTGTGCTGTCATACAGAAAACTTCAAATAAAGAAAATGAAAAGGAGTCATAGTGGGTGAATATGATATAAAGTTTTCTAGAGGAGAAACTGCAGAGACACAAGTTATTCAGGGCTTCACTTCTAAGGTTCTTCTAAAAAATATGCAATGATTAACAAAAATTGGAAATGTTTTCTCATTAAAATATTTAAAAGAACAGATTCAGACCCTCCATTGCAATACATAAAAAAATAGATAGTGTGAAAAAACCATGAGAACAGAGGCTGTGTGCTTTCAATATGTAGAGATATTCTATTTTCAATAACAGATCTCAAAATGATTGCCCCACAGCTGAATGAGAAGTCTTGTTCCTCTGCAGCTGGTGATGTCCAAATGCTAAACAGCCATATAGTCAAGGATCATTCTTTTATGATCAGTGAGAAAAGTCAGACCTTGACACTTTTTGGATCCTCACTTTCCTTTGACCCTTTCTCCAATTTCCATTCTGCTCTCAATTTGCAATTTCCTGTCTGCTGCTATGCGGTTGAGTGGTGAAATCTAGGACCACACTCTGACAGCTTAAACGAAAACCTATCTTCCTTGCAAACATTGGTCTGAGTGTCCTGGAAATTAGCGAACCTTTCAAGTCAGAGGAGGAGGAAATGGGTGAAAATGTTGAAATATTCTATAAAATCCTCTTCAGCAGCGACATTGGAACCCCTGTTCATGCCACTGTGAAAAACAGTCTTTCATCAACATTCCCCCTATCCCAAGATACCTGGTGAAGTCCCTCAGGAAATACCTTGTATACGTGGGCCTGTTAACACACTGATACTGGGCTTCCATCACAAATATTTGTTCATCCTATTTCTCACACCATGATATAATACTTAGTATATGACAGTTTGCTGGCACAATGTCCTGAAATACATAGGGAAAATGCCCCGCGTTTTGCTCCTTAAATCACATGCAATAGTCAAAAAGTGCTGTTAGGGGAATACCTCATGGGTGGGAGAGGAGTTTTGTTGTTCTTCTCACCTACACATGCTAGGCATGAGGGCACAGCAAGTTCTGTAGGTGTGACTTGCTCAGGCCATTGTAGAGGGAAAAAGCCAAACATCATTGGTGAGGTGAGATTCACACTCACAGTGGCCATCCTGTGGACACAGTCTGGGAAATGCTCCCTAATCCCATACATCCCCTTACCCCTGGGATCCAGCTCTATTACCTGTTGTTGTCATCACTGTCATTCACTCCACATTGGTCACGAGTGAGCATACGCCGCACTTTGGCCACATTTCCGGAACACACACCCTTCTGGATCCTGCTCTCAGCTTTCTGGCCACCTGGCCTCTGGGTGATTGAAGTCCACAAGAACTGCCCCACCTAAAGCACAGGCACTCCATCCTCAGGCTGGTGCAAGAAACATAGAGTCCCTGATAATAAGCCAGCACACCAAAGCCTTTCCTCTTAGCAGAGGTTAAGGCTCAAAGGTACCTCTCACTGGCTTGAACAGAAACCTCACCAGTGACTCAAATCAGAATTAGAGTCAAGCCAAATGTATCTCTCTACAGTTTCCCAACAGCACAGCTCTGTGCTTTGTTAGCTCTGAACTCCCCAACAGTGGTTGCCAAGTGACAGGGCCAGATTCTGATGCACATGAATGCTCCTACTGGGTTCTGATTGGCTGAGGTATGCAGCATCATCAGCATGTGTGTGTGCAAGAACAGCAGGAGACCAACTGCCACTCAGAATTTGCCTTCCATTGGTGAGCCTTCAGCAACAGTTTGCTGTGTGTCACGCATTATCAACACTGGCTCTCACCACTATGGAAGGAGTCATCATATCTGAGGGTTTGTTTGTGAAATGTTTCAAGCTCTCTTTGCTCTGGCACTGGGGTTTGCAGGTTAGGTTGTCTCTGGGCCCTTGGCACAGGCCTGTCTTCCCAGTCTGTGGGATATTCAGGAAGGAAACGTACACCTTTCAAGCCTGAGAGCAGAAATGGACAAAGCACTCCCTCCAGAGAGTGAGGCAAAGGAGAGAAGGTGGTCACTGTGTGGTAGGGTGCCCCTGGGATCATCCTCAAGTCCTGGGAAAAACCTGAGAAAACCCTAGCTCTTGTTTAACAACCACTCCTCAGGTGTTTAAACATAGCTCATTCCTTTATGCCCAGTCTTATATGTCAGTCTTCCTTTTTTTTTTTTTTTTTTTTTTTTGTATTGTCCAATAATGCCCACTCAGGGGAATTCTACTGGTTGGGAAAGATGCATTATTTTACACTTTAGTTAGTTGAGACTGTAGAAAACTCTATGATCTCTAGGTGTGAGGTGCTCATACAGCTGTAGCTTTAAATAGGAATCAACAAGTTGTAAGGGCTATGCACCAATATGTGGCCTTCCATTTGCACAGCCTCTGGGCAAAGTATACATATGAGACCCATCCTAAATCATGTAGGGCACTCCTTTCTTTGACTGCTGCAGAAACAGTTGGCTCCCTGTTGCTAGGTCTCTATGCCCAAATCTTTCGTCAATTTAAAATCTTTTGCCTCTCATATGTAACTTCTCGTTCATCTTGTGGAAACCACATAAATGACCCAAAACATTCACTTTGAGTCAAGCCTACCAATTCTTTCCACAGTGCACTAATAGCACAGCTCTTCAGTTTGGTAATTCTGAGGTCCAAAACAGTTTTTGACAAAATGACGGAGCCAATGTACAGGGCTTGTGAATATTTCTGATAAGTTCTTATTTCCAAGTTCTGATCTCTATATGTCAAAAGATCATGTTGTTGTAGATTATTTTATCTTAGGGTATGTAGCATTCCTTTCTAGTCAGAAAACCAGTACGAGGTTCACTACTTCCTGAAACTGTTGAAATTCAGTTGGTTTGTCACAGCTTTGATGGATTTGCTATGAGGCCTGTCATCCTCAAAATTCTTTTGTCATTTATTGCTCTGTCCCTCTCAATTGATTCATCTTGCTGTCCTGTAGTGCTTAAAAGTCACATTCATTCAGTCTGAACTCCCTTTCCTGGCTTAGCACATACAAGATGCACAGCTGCCTAGACAGTTTTTTTCTCTCTTCATCTTGTTTCACAGAACCTTGGAACATTTCTAGTACAGTGAGTTCTTCTTGTGCTACAGCATCACCCCAACTCCCATGACACCTGTCTACTCTGCCTGTGCTACTCGGTGATAGATACTTCATCCCTTATCAGCCCCATGCCCACTGACAGGCTTTCCCTTATTAAACTCCTTGAGCTTGAAGGTATCTCTGTGTGCTGGGCTAATTATGAACACCTTCAGATTGTATTTACTAGACTTTGCTGATTTCCTCTTGTCTGTAGTTGAAGAGCTATACATGTCTCCCTCTATTTGACACATGCTCTCTGAATATGTGGCCTGGGTTGCACTGTTTATTTTGGTGCAATTAATTGTATTGCTTTGTGCATCTTCGACATTTTGTTATATGTTGGTATAAAATGTGGCTTTTGTTGCTTACAATTCTCAGGGATAGACTTACTTTTGCTAAATGATTCTTGTTGCTTTCAGTTATGTAGACCTAAAACCGTCTCTTGAACACTCTAATTTTTTAAAATTTTATTTCTTGAGGGAAGTATTATTTTTAGAGTGATTTTCTTTCTGTACTTTTTTTTTTTTTACACTTGAAGAGGAGGACTGTCCCACATCACAAGGTGGGTTTTAGTGAGGGAAGTTGGCTCAATGGCTCCCAGGGCAATTGGACAGGCCTGTGAGAAGTGGAGCATTTTACACCTCGATGCTCTTGGTCAGACCCTCCTTTCCAGATGTATGGCACCTTCACAAGGACATCTTTGATTCTCTGAACACCTTTTGTCTCTCTTCCTTCCATCTCACCACCACTGCCCCACCCAGACTTCTCACGGGCCTCACAGAGCTGTCCACCCCTGGAAGAGAAGCCAAATGTGATTGCAGCATCCTGGCGCACTAGGCCACCATTCCAGACTGGCTTCTGCCACTGCAAAGATGTGAATGGGTGGTACAATTTCCACGTTCATTTACTTACACTCCATCTCCCTGATTTCTAAATACCCATTATGAAGAGGCTTTTCTTCCATGCAAAGAGTAATAAACTGGACTTCTGTGTGCCTGTGTGGACAGCCTCATTTTCTAGCATGCTGGATTTGATCATGTGATGTAAACATTTGTGTTTTATAAAATTTACTTTGTTTTTATTTTTCTACTTTGAATTGTATCCATTTGGACAGTACCTGAATAAATGAGAAGCTTCTATCTTTGACCTGTGCAGGCCGTTACTCAGTGGAGGCCATGCATCCCCTTCCAATGTGGTGGCCCTGATGTTGTCACCCTGGGTGCTACCTTTCCTCAACCCCAAGTGTCTGTTCCCTGCTGTGCTCCTGATGACTTCTGCCTCAGTGCCCTTTCTTTTCTGTCCTCTGTGTCTCACAGCCTCATCTCCTAAGCCCTTCTCTCCTCCTGGCTCCTCCTCCCTGTCCTGTCTGGGTCCCATCTAGACTTCCTCTCCCCGGAGCCCCTGGTTAGCCTTGGGCTTAGGGCCTTATAGCTGCACATGGGTTGCCTTGCTGCCACCCTTCCTGAGTGACCAGGCACAGCCGTTGTATGTGCTGGTTATCTTCCACCTCTTCAGTCAGGCCACAGGGGAGTTGTGGTCACCCCATCTGTTGTGTGGGTGGGGCCCTCTGTGTCCCTCAAGTCTCTGACTTTATCTCCCACTGCCTCCTGGCCCTGAGCTTGAGCTCCAGCATGCTTTCATGGTGGGTCAAGCCTGAGATAAACTGTAGGCAGTCAGCATGAAGCTATTTCTGGTACACAGCAGTGGTTCAGCCAGCTTTTGACCATAAAGGGAGAGATGTTAATTATTCCAGGCTTTGTGGGCCACAAGGTCTCTATTACAGACATTCAACTGTGCCTTATCTTCCCAAAGCAGCCATAGATATAGAAAGAGTGGGTGGGCCATATGCCCATAAAACTTTATTTGCAAATAGTAGCAGTGGGCCAGATTTGGCCCAAACCCTGCAGCATGCCAACTTGTGGTATATAGGGATGCTTCTGTTTCTCTAACGTATTGGAGATTGATATGGCATTTGGAACCTCAGAAAGGGTGTTATGTAAGTGACTCTTATGATGATGTTTCCATCCCCAACTGCTGGGACCACAGGTGTGTGCCAACATGCCTGGAGGGTCGAGCACTTTCTCTCAGTGCTGTGGGCTAAACCTGGACTTAGACACCTGCCCTTCAGTCAGGTATTTTACCTCACGCAGGCAGAATGGAAAAGCTCTTCATGTGGCTATGGGTTCTATGTCTTTGGCAGAAGTGGAGTCCTTGAAAGACACTCAGGAACCTCATTGGATGTGGGGAAGCTGAGAAAGCTTAGCTTTGGGTCCATAAAAATGTGGTAAAGAACCCAGGGCTCCATCACTGTCAAGGCCATTACGTATTTAGCTGAGAGGTTCACAGGCTTGTGTTTCCTTCTGGCCAGGTGTTAATGCACACAAACTCTTGGGAGAGAATGAAAGATTGGGGGGAAAGAGGCCTTGCTATAGTCAACAGAAACCACTCCAGGAATGTCACATGTGGAGAATTTGGTGTAGGGAGTTGATTACAAAGGTGACAGAAAGGCTAGTGTCAAAACAGGCAGTTAGATTACCCCGACTTTTAGGAGCTGCAGAAAGCCACTAGCAGCATAAGCAGAAGGAAGTGGCACTAGAAAGTCTCTCTTGCCAAGCTGCTGTGGCTGGGTTGACTTGCAGCCTACCTCTGCTGACATGAGATCCTGGCTAGAGACGGGTGTCATCCTTCAGACTTTCATCTCCTATCAGTCCATGCAGGAGCAGACCTAACAGAAAACTGGCTGCCAGGGATCTGGGAGGACTAGTGTGGCCTTGCACTTGTGGTGAGATGTGTCCAGAGCATGGATGATACACGAGAGATGTAGAAACCCAACCTGGAAGAGATGGACAAACCAAACCGGAACTCAGGCCTACAGTTATCCCTCTGCCCTCTGCACACATGGTCATTGTTCTCTGTCCAGAAACATTGGGTCCAATCTCTTCCCTTATTCCACTGTGGATATACTTGTGAGGTTCTTCCTGGGAAAGTGTGGCTGGCCTGGGTCCTGGGCAGAACAGATGAAGACCAGGGCAGGTTTTGCATGTGATGCACCCAGAGGGTCCCATGCATCTGCAGCCTGAGCCCCACCTGAAGCAGAGGACCCTGTGTGGCCTCTGGGAGTCAATGGAACTGTGCTCTGTATTCTGCCCTTGGAACCATCCACTGATGAAGCTGCAGATGCTGTTCCAGGTGAGATCTAGCATTCAGAAGTGGCAGAGTGCCTCAGGGGAGGTGGAAAGGCCTCCACACACTTCTTGAAATCAAAGGTCAGGTGCCCTGGACACCGGTCTCTTTACGGTTCCCACAAAATACATCTGGCAACCTGCAATGGCTTGGCCAACACCCCCACATACTCCCCAACTTGGAGACACACATCCCTACCTGGATCCCAAAGGAAGGTAACAAGAAAAACCAAGACTCCCAGAAACATCATGCTATCCTTTAGTCTCTACCTCCTGCACCAACAAAGACTGCCTCTCCTTCTCTTCTTGAGGGTACCCATATCCCTTCTGAAACCAGCACCTCTCCTGGCCTCCTCAGCCCTCTCCTAGCTTCACACACATGCCCTCCCTCTACATCTGGGCACACTGGAGGCCTCACTACCTGATGCTGGGACCAGCATTGCAAAACGGCAGCCCAGGCTACTGGCACACAAAAGTCCAGGCTCAACCCAGGTCAACACAGGCATGCTTCAGAAGGCAAAAAACATCCAGTGGCCACAAGTAAGACAAGAAGACAGGTACAGCAGTGCAGCACACCAGTCCAGGTTTGGGCTGCCTCTTCCTTTATATATCCCAACCTTGCATGGAAGGCTGCTGTGTGAAAAATTCAGGGCAATTCCTGCCCCCTTGCAGGTACAGCTTTCAAAATCATGCAACAAGCCTCTACTGCAGTAGCCCCTGCACCAAGAACCACTGCCTGATCTTGTGTCCTCAATGCTCAAGCCATCCATCCCACACCCAGCAACTGTTCTTGGTCGCTGAATGCCTCTCCTGATCAGAAAAGCACATGCCCTCTCCCATCCAGTGCCCACACTTGAGCTTCCCTACCTTCTGCTGAGGCTCTCCAAGACCTTTTAGGTCTGCCGTTGGATGCCAGGGAGGTCAAACTCGCCATCTTCAGGACTGGGTTGGCGACATGCAAGGGGGACTGCCACCCTCGCAAGGCCATGACCGGGGACATTGAAAAACTCACCAGTGCAGTAACAAGAAAGAGGATCCCGGTTTGCTCTCTCTCTGCTGGTCCAGTGTCAACATTCTCTTCTTTAGTTTTCCGGGACACGGAGGACAGCAGAAGCATGTCTTCCATGCTGCTGGGCCTTTTTCTGAAGCCTCCTGGATGAAATCATTTTCCTTTCGTAAAGCGCTTGTTCCACGTGCCCTGAGTTGATGGCCTAGGGCCCACTGGACATCTGTGGTTGTGACCATGGCGGGGCCACGGCGTTTTGGGGAGAGGGGGTGTGGCCTGTGATAGGCATGGGTTCCACTCCCCTGTCACAATGGAAAAAGGAGAAATCAGAACATCAATGCACACCCCCTTGATTGCACTCAGCATTTAGTGGGTCATATACGCTACAGCGCTCAGATATGCTCACAGTTTCTTTTGGGATATTCGCCCCTGAGGGATCTCTGCAGGATACAAAAGCTGTGCAGGCATCAGAAATTTTCAGGCCACATAGAAGAGCCTGGCTGTAAGGCGGATTCAGGGAAGATGTAAGAAATGAGGGCAAACTTACGAAAGTGGTGCTTGAAGATCATACAGTGAGCCAAGAATCCCAGAAGCATTGGGGCTTGGATATTAATGACAGGTGCACTGAGCAAAGCTGCGCCTAAGGCAGTGTTGAAGTTCACAGCCACCTTAGAGGAAGGAATTTCAATCCGAAGGGAGAGATGGAGTCCATACTGTGTCCATACATTGGAGGTGAGTGCAAATGAGCACTGAGGTAGCCTGCTATGGACAGAAAGGGAAGCAGTGCGCGGTGACCAAGTTCTGTAATTTTTGCAGCATTTTGCAGTAGACTTGACCAAGATTGACAAAGTCAAACTCAGAAGACTGTGGGGCTTGCATTACATCATTTCCTGAAAAAAAAATCCTTGAACTCACTCTATTCATTATTCGCATAATTGTGGTGAAACAGTTTTTCAAACATGCATCCAGCTATTGGACCCATTGGGAAACACACACCTGCATTGTGATCTCTTTCTACTCCTGTGGAAGAGTTGCTTATGGTAATGAAAAATCTTCTCTTGACCCTCTTATGTCCCACATCCATTTTCATCTGTCCACATAGTGTGTTCAGCCACGTACCTGTGCTCGGAGGACCAAGCCAAAATTCTTGATGTCTAAACTTTCTCATCTCTATTGTCCCACCATTCCCATCACAGTTTTTCCATGCATGATCACATAGCTCCATGAAGAAAACAAAAGGTTGTTGCATGTGTAGTTATTTGTTTCACCCTGACACCACCAGCAGGTGCCACAGCTGCATCTTCCAGAGACCCCACAAATCCCATCTCTTCTCTCCATCATCTCTTACTCTCCATTTCAAACACTAACTTTACTCACGTGCAATAGCACTGTTTCTTTGATTGCCTGGCATGCACCCAGTGGACATTTACTCCTCAGGGATTTGCAAGCAGGGAATTCTAACATCAAATTTTGGCCAGAAATGTGTGCCTGGTTAATATCTGTGAGCTTTCTGTTTTTGAACATGTATGCTGCTTGAGTATACTCAAAGTGTAAGGAAAACGTCGTATGCCCTCAGTTTTCTTCTGGAAGGTTTGTGGTCGATCCGTGAGCGATATTCTGTCATGAAGTAACTTTATTTCAAAGGTTCCTACTGCTAATGCCATTACCTTGGTAATTAAGTCTTCACAATTTGAGAGACCCGGGGCAAATAGTGAGATTCTCAAAAATAAAACCTTCAGAGACATCAGGCCTCTCTGTCTGGATTTCTTCCAAGATACCTGCAGAGCGTTTGGCCAAGCTCCATGGCCAAGGAGCACAGTTGGCTGGTGGAAAACACACCTTCAGTTACATCTCGCTAGCTAGGTTTCCAGATTCAAATTCAAAATTTAATAAATACACAGGAAAGCCAAATGAGCAACTGTCTTCCATCTTCCAATGAAGGATGAGTAAGAACTAAGACAAATGATCATTAAAGTTGGTGAATATTCCACGTATATGCATGTAGGAAAATCCTCTGTTTTGCCACAACCAAAAGTTTGCTGAAGACACTCAAATGGAAACAGACAGAAAACAAGACAACCACTTAGCAGACTTGGTGTTTTACGGATCTCAAACATTTTTAAGACAAAAGCAATGAACTCAGAGGCCTTGAGCCTTAATACATATTGCACACAGGATACCGCATATCGTCACCAAAATGTCATGTTGCAGACCGTGCCGACATATAGCAGTGGAGGGACCTCTGGTTATGGGTCAAAATGGAAAGAATGAACAAGAAATAGGTAGTGTTACCGAAAGTCTTTAGGGCCACATTTTGATCGTTCAGCTCAAGGAACCTTAGCTGTGTAGAAGCACACACGTGTGCGCGTTTCCCCACACACTCACACACACTATATCTAAGATTAAATCGTTACCCATTTTTAAGGAAGAAAAGGTAAATTATCAAATTCACCATGTATTAGAAATACAGTTGAATACATTCACACACCTACCAACAGAAAGATATAGGTTTTGGCAAAATGTAAGGAGCAGTACATGCTGTCCATATTGATAATGCAATTCAAGCCTTCAACACACTTCTTGAAAGCAAAGATCAGGTACCCTGGATACCGTTCTCTTTACGCTTGCCACAAAATACTTCCACCAACCTGCAATGGCCTGGCCAACAGCACCGCACACTCCCCAACTCGGAGACACCCATCCCTACATGGAACGCAAGGGAATGTACCAATCACAAACTAAGACTCCCAGAAAAATCATGCTACCCCACAGTCTCTATCTCCTGCACCAACAAAGAGTGCTTCTCCTTCTCTTCTTCAGGCTACCCATATCATCTCTAAATCCATCAACTCTCCTGGCCTCCTGAGTTCCCTCCTAGCTTCACACACATGCCCTCCCTCTACCTGTGGGCACACTGGAGTCCTCACTACCTGATGCTGGGAGCAGACTTGCAAGACGGCAGCCCAGGCTACTGGCACACACAAGTCCACGTTCAAACCAGGTCGAACCAGGCATGCTTCGAATGGCCAAAAACATCCAGTGGCCACAAACCAGACACGGAATCAGGGACAGCTGTGCAGCACACCAGTCCAGGTTTGGGCTGCCTCTTCCTCTATACATCCCAACCTTGCATGGAAGGCTGCTGTGTGAACAATCCAGAGCCATTCCTGCCCCCTTGCAGGTACACCTTGCAAAATCATGCAACAAGCCTCTGCTGCAGTAGCCTATTCACCAACAACCACTGCCTGATCTTGTGTACTCAATTCTCAAGCCATCCATCCCACAACCAGCAACTGTTCCTGTCTCCCATAGGCTTCCCCTGACCAGGAAGCATATACACTCCCCCATTCCTTGCCCACACTTTAGCTTCCCTACCTTCTGCCGAGGCTCTCCAGGATCCTGTAGGACTGCAGTTGGATGCCAGGGAGATCAAACTCGCCACTTGCAGGCCTGGTTCGGTCAGCCACATGCAAGGGGGACTGCCACCCTCCCAAGGCCATGACCAGGAACATTGGAAAGCTCACCAGTGAAGTAACAAGAAAGAGGATCCCGGTGTGACCTCCCCCACTGCTTCCAGTGTCAACATTCTCTTCTTCAGTTTCCCAGGGCACTGAGGACAGTAGGAGCATGTCCTCTTCCATGCCACTCGGTGTTCTTCTGAAGCCTCCTGGATGAAATCCCTCCACTTTCAAAAAGTGCTTGTTCCACGTGCTCTGACTTGATGGCTTAAGGCCCACTGGACATCCGAGGATGTGGCCATGGGCGGAGCCACGGCTGCTTTGGGCAAGGGATTATGTCCTGACACACTCATGGATTCCACCCCCCATTATAATGGAAAAAGGAGAAATGAAAACATTAATGCACACCCCTTTGATTGCACTCAGCATTTACTGGGTCATACACGCTACAGTGCTCAGAGATGCTCACAGTGTCTTTTGGTATATTCTCCCCTCAGGTTTCTTTGCAGGGCACAAATGCTGTGCAGGCATCGGAGACTTTCAGGCTTTGCAAAAGAGCCAGGCTCGAAGGCGGATTCAGGGAAGATGTACGAAATGGGTCAAACTTATGAAAGTGGAGCTTGGAGCTCAGACAGGGAGCCAAGAATCCCAGAAGCATTGAGGCCTGGACAGCAATGACAGGTGCACTGAGCAAGGCTGCGCCTAAGGCAGTTTTGACTTTCACAGCAAATTTGTAAGATGGAATTTCATTCCGATGAAAGAGATGGAGTCCATACTGGGTCCATACATTGGAGTTGAATGCAGATGGGCCCTGAGGGCGCCTGCTATGGATGGAAAGTGAAGACGTGCGGTGTGGCCAAGGTCTATGATTTTTGCAGCATTTTGCAGCAGACTTGACCTAGAGAGAACAGGCCAAACTCAGAAGACTGTGGTGCTTGCCTTACATCATTTCCTGAAAAAAATCTTGAACTCATTCAGTTCATTATTCGCATAATTGTGGAGTAAACACTCTTCCAAACATGCATCCAGCTATTGGACCCATTTGGAAATGCACACCTGCATCGTTATCTCTTTCTACTCCTGTTGAAGGGTTGCTTATCGTAATGACAAATCTTCTCTTGACACTCTTCTCAACCACATCCGTTGTGATCTGTACATGTAGCGTATTCACCCACGTACCTGTGTTCCCAGGCCCAAATCACAAGTCTTTATTCTTAACTGCCTCATCTCTATTGTCCCACCTTTCCCATCTCAGTCTTTCCATGCATGATCACATACCTCCATGAAGAAAACAAAAGGTTGTTGCATGCGTAGTTGTTTATTTCACCCTGACACCACCAGCAGGTGCCACAGCTGCATCTTCCAGTGGCCCCACAAATCCCATCTCTTCTCTCCATCATCTCTTACTCTCCATTTCAAACACTCATCGCACTCGCAAGCAATAGCACTGTTCCAGAGATTGCCTGGCTTGCACCCAGTGGACATTTACTCCTCAGGATTTGCAAGCACGGAATTCCAACATCACATCATGGCCAGTAATGGGTGCCTATTGAATTTCTTTGAGCTTTCTGTTTTTGAACATGCATGCTGCTTGAGTATACTCAAAGTGCAAGGAAAAACGTCGTATGCCCTCAGTTTTTTCTGGAAGGCTTGTGGTCGATCTGTGAGGGACTATCTGTCATGAACTAACACCATTTCAAACTAACACCTCCTGCTAATTCCATTACCTTGGTAATTAAGTCTTCACTATTTGAAAGACCCGGGCAAATGGTGAGATTCTCAGAACCTAAAATGTCTGACACAAGGACATCCTGCTTGTTTTTCCACTGAGATATCTGCAGAGCCATTGGCCAAGCTCCATGGCCATGGAACAGAGACGGCTTGTAGAAAATACACCTCGGGCTACACCTCCCTAACTTGGGTCCCAGCAACAAAATTAACAAGTGTAATAAATACAAAGGAAAGCCAAATGAGCAACTATTTTCCATCTTCCAATGAAGGATGAGTAAGAACTAAGACAAATGATCATTAAAGTTGGTGAATATTCCACGTGTATGCATATAGGAAAATCCTCTCTTTTGCCACAACCAAAAGTTTGCTGAAGACACTCAAATGGAAACAGACAGAAAACAAGACAACCACTTAGCAGACTCGGTTTTTTACAGATCTCAAACATTTTTAAGGCAAACGCAACGAACACAGAAGCCTTGAGCCTTAATACATATTGCACACAGGATACCGCATATCGTCACCAAAATGTCATGTTCCACACCGTGCTGACATATAGCATTGGTGGGAGTTCTAGTTATGGGTCAAAATGGAAGGAATGAACAAGAAAAAGGTAGTGTTACCAAAGTCTTTAGGGCCACATTTTGATGGTTCATCTCAAGGAATCCATAGCTGTGCAGAAGCACACGCGTGTGCGCGTTTCTCCACACACTCACACACACTATATCTAAGATTAAATCGTTACCCCTCTTTTAAGGAAGAAAAGGTAAACTATCAAAATCACCATGGATTGGTAATACAGTTGAATACATTCACACACCTACCAACAGGAAGATAAGGGTTTCGGTAAAATGTAAGGAGCAGTACATGCTGTCCATATTGATAATGCAATTCAAGCCTTCAACACACTTCTTGGAAACAAAGATCAGGTACCCTGGATACCGTTCTCTTTACGCTTCCCACAGAATACTTCCACCAACCTGCAATGGCCTCTCCAACACCACCGAACACTCCCCAACTCAGAGACACCCATCCCTACCTGGAACGCAAGGGAATGTACCAATCACAAACTAAGACTCCCAGAAACATCATGCTACCCCTCAGTCTCTACCTCCTGCACCAACAAAGAGTGTCTCTCCTTCTCTTCTTGAGGCTACCCATATCACCTCTAAACCCAGCAACTCTCTGGTCTCCTCAGCCCTCTCCTCGCTTCACACTCATGCCCTTCCTCTATCTCTGGGCACACTGGAGGCCTCACTACCTGATGCTGGGACCAGCCTTCCAAGAGGGCAGCCCAGGCTACTGGCACACACAAGTCCAGGATCAAACCAGGTCAAAGCAGGCATGCTTCAGAAAGCCAAAAACATCCAGCAGCCACAAATCAGACACGGAATCAGGGACAGCTGTGCAGCACACCAGTCCAGGTTTGGGCTGCCTCTTCCTCTATACATCACAACCTAGCATGGAAGGCTGCTGTGTGAACAATCCCGGGCCATTCCTTCACTCTTGCAAGTACACCTTGCAAAGTCATGCATCAAGCCTCTGCTGCAGTAGCCTCTTCACCAACAACCACTGCCTGATCATGTGTCCTCAATTCTCAAGCCATCCATCCCACAACCAGCAACTGTCACTGTTCCCCGTAGGCCTGCCCTGACCAGGAAGCATAAATCCTCCCCCATCCTTTGCCCGCACTTTAGCTTCCCTGCCTTCTGCCGAGGCTCTCCAGGACCCTGTAGGACAGCAGTTGGATGCCAGGGAGGTCAAACTCACCAAATGCAGGCTTGGTTGGGCCAGCCACATGCAAGGGGGACTGCCACCCTCGCAAGGCCATGACCAGGAACATTGGAAAGCTCACCAGTGAAGTAACAAGAAAGAGGATCCCGGTGTGACCTCCCCCACTGCTTCCAGTGTCAACATTCTCTTCTTCAGTTTCCCAGGGCACTGAGGACAGTAGGAGCATGTCCTCTTCCATGCCACTCGGTGTTCTTCTGAAGCCTCCTGGATGAAATCCCTCCGCTTTCAAAAAGTGCTTGTTCCACGCGCTCTGACTTGATGGCTTAAGGCCCACTGGACATCCGAGGACGTGGCCATGGGCGGGGCCACGGCTGCTTGGGGTGAGGGATTATGTCCTGACACACTCATGGATTCCACCCCCCATTATAATGGAAAAAGGAAAAATGAGAACATTAATGCACACCCCCTTGATTGCACTCAGCATTTACTGGGTCATATACGCTACAGTGCTCAGAGATGCTCACAGTGTCTTTTGGTATATTCTCCCCTCAGGTTTCTTTGCAGGGCACAAATGCTGTGCAGGCATCAGAGACTTTCAGGCTTTGCAAAAGAGCCAGGCTCTAAGGCAGATTCAGGGAAGATGTAAGAAATGGGATCAAACTTATGAAAGTGGAGCTTGGAGCTCAGACAGGGAGCCAAGAATCCCAGAAGCATTGAGGCCTGGACAGCAATGACAAGTGCACTGAGCAAGGCTGCGCCTAAGGCAGTTTTGACTTTCACAGCAAATTTGTAAGACGGAATCACATTCCGATGGGAGAGATGGAGTCCATACTGGGTCCATACATTGGAGTTGAATGCAGATGGGCACTGAGGGCGCCTGCTATGGATGGAAAGGGAAGCCGTACGGGGTGGCCAAGTTCTGTGATTTTTGCAGCATTTTGCAGCAGACTTGACCTAGAGAGAACAGGCCAAACTCAGAAGACTGTGGTGCTTGCCTTACATTATTTCCTGAAAAAAAATCTTGAACTCCCTCTGTTCATTATTCACATAATTGTGGAGTAAACACTCTTCCAAACATGCATCCAGCTTTTGGACCCATTTGGAAATGCACACCTGCATCGTTATCTCTTTCTACTCCTGTTGAAGGGTTGCTTATCGTATCGACAAATTTTCTCTTGACACTCTTCTGAATCACATCCGTTGTCATCTGTACATGTAGCGTGTTCACCCACGTACCTGTGGTCCCAGGCCCAAATCACAACTCTATATTCTTAACTGCCTCATCTCTCTTGTCCCACCTTTCCCATCTCAGTCTTTCCATGCATCATCACATACCTCCATGAAGAAAAAAAAGGTGGTTGCATGAGTAGTTATTTGTTTCACCCTGACATCACCAGCAGGTGCCACAGCTGCATCTTCCAGTGGCCCCACAAATCCCATCTCTTCTCTCCATCATCTCTTACTCTCCATTTCAAACACTCACCGCACTCGTGAGCAATAGCACTGTTCCAGAGATTGCCTGGCTTGCACCCAGTGGACATTTACACCTCAGGGATTTGCAAGGATGGAATTCCAACATCAAATCATGGCAAGAAATGCATGCCTGGTGAATTTATGTGAGCTTTCTGTTTTTGAACATATATGCTGCTTGAGTATACTCAAAGTGCAAGGAAAAATGTCGTATACCCTCAGGTTCCTTCTGTGGAAGTTTTGTTGTTGATCTGTGAGGGACTATCTGTCATGAACTAACTCCATTTCAAAGGTAACTCCTGCTAATTCCATTACCTTGGTAATTAAGTCCTCACTATTTGAAAGACCTGGGCAAATGGTGAGATTCTCAGAATCTAAAACGCCTGACACAAGGACATCCTGTTTGTATTTCCTCTGAGATATCTGCAGAGCCATTGGCCAAGCTCCATGGCCAAGGAACAGAGACGGCTTGTGGAAAACACACCTCGGGCTACACCTCCCTAACTTGGGTCCCAGCAACAAAATTAACAAGTGTAATAAATACAAAGGAAAGCCAAATGAGCAACTGTCTTCCATCTTCCAATGAAGGATGAGTAAGAACTAAGACAAATGATCATTAAAGTTGGTGAATATTCCACGTGTATGCATATAGGAACATCCTCTGTTTTGCTGCAACCAAAATTTTGCTGAAGTCACTCATTTGGAAACAGACAGAAAACAAGACAACCACTTAGCAGACTCGGTTTTTTACGGATCTCAAACATTTTTAAGGCAAAAGCAACGAACTCAGAGGCCTTGAGCCTTAATACATATTGCACACAGGATACTGCATATCGTCACCAAAATTTCATGTTGCACACCATGCCGACATATAGCAGTGGAGAGAGTTCTGATTATGGGCCAAAATTTAAGGAACGAACAAGAAAAATGTAATGTTACCAAAGTCTTTAGGGCCACATTTTGATCGTTCAGCTCAAGGAATCCATAGCTGTGCAGAAGCACACGCGTGTGCGCGTTTCTCCACACACTTACACACACTATATCTAAGATTAAATTGTTACCCATCTTTTAAGGAAGAAAACGTAAACTATCAAAATCACCATGGATTAGAAATACAGTTGAATACATTCACACACCTACCAACAGGAAGATAAGGGTTTCGGTAAAATGTAAGGAGCAGTACATGCTGTCCATATTGATAATGCAATTAAAGCCTTCAACACACTTCTTGAAAACAAAGATCAGGTGCCCTGGATACCGTTCTCTTTACGCTTCCCAGAAAATACTTCCACCAACCTGCAATG
>PVKS010032628.1:0-22380 GCA_004027875.1 Aplodontia rufa | reverse complement strand
GGATCATGTCATCAGCAAATAGAGAGAGTTTGACTTCCTCTCTTCCTATTATTATCCCTTTGATTTCTTTCTCTTGCCTAATTGCTCCTGCTAGTGTCTCAAGAACAATATTGAATAAAAGAGGTGAGAGCGGACAGCCTTGTCTTGTTCCCGACTTTAGTGGAAATGCTTTCAGCTTTTCTCCATTTAGTATTATACTGTCAGCTAACATTTTAGCATTATCAGTGAACTGTGAATATGCTACTTTCTTGATCATTTGAACCTTTACCATTGACTTTTAATCTTGACCTTGATATCACCATTAATTATGAAAGCCTTCAGGTAGCAAGATCCTATAATTCCTTGTATGACTAAAATGATTTAGTCTGCTTGTTATAAATTTTTGAAATATAAGCATTACAATAGTATTTTATACTAATTCATACAAATTTTTTCCTTTAAGTTTGAGAGACTAAGACTGCCTTCTTTCTTAAATATAAACCAAAATACTGAGGAGAAATGTTATTATTCTTTCCAAAGCTTGCTCTGGGAATTATCTAAATTTTTAGCTCTATAACAGACAAATAAGACTCGTAACTTCAATTTGAAACCTATAGTTAGATGATGAAACATATATCATTCATTCAGTAGCAAATTTTGAAAGTGTAGGGTGATAAATAATTTGGAATTTCATCTTCATCATCAAAAGAGCCTGTGTGATAGCATGAAGAGCCCTGGCACAAAAGCTGGAACTTTGGGGTAGGAATCCCAGGTTGACCAAAGTACTTTTGAACTCCCTGGACTTTACTTTCCTGTATTCATTCAATATTCACTTCCTTAGCAAATGACAAGCACTGAACTTCTAAATAAATTTATAATCACGCCTAGCATCTATTATAAAGTGAAACACCATCTCAATTCTCAAGAAGTAGATTGTGTAGTAGGACAAAGGGTGAAAATGTCAGGTTATTATAAATTTAGGCATGAGCATGCTATAAGATTGTGGCAGGGAAACATTTAACCAGATTTTAGCTGAGGAAGTGATGATAATAGCTTCAGACAGGTTCAGGTAAATGAGATGGTGTGTGGAAAGTGGATGGAGGGACAGTAGTGGTTCCTCCCACAATCCATGGTTGTAAGAAACTCAGGCTCCTTAAAGGATGAATAAGAAGTGATAAATGAAAAAGAAAGGAGACAGGGACAGAGGATAAGAAAAGCTGTGCTTGCTGTATATGGATCCTTGTCCGTCTGCTGTGCATTCCTCAGAGTCACAGCATTCATGTGCTTACGCCCAGCTGCACACTGCATCTGCCAGCCCTTAACAAGCAGCTCTGGATTCTGCTCTGATGCCACTGCTAGGGGGGGTAAGCGCAAGGAGTGATCGGCTATGAGGAAAATTCCCAACTCCATATGACTTATAGGCAATTCAGCAGAAAACCAGATCCAGGATCTCTTCATGTCCCTTTCAATCCTATGACTTCATGGCAAAATTATGGTCTAATATGGTGGCATGTGTAATGCCAAATGATATTGGACATGAAGGTTGTTTCTAAATATACATTCTGCCTCTGGGTCATTGCCTCCAGTCACTGCTACAGAACAATTATCATCAATTTTGTAAGGCATTCATTTTTAGAGCAAATTTGTTCAACCTTTAGCTAAGTCTAAAAAGGGGAATCTTTATTTTGCTTATCTTATAATACTCTTGGGTGATGCCTTACTATTACTATTCCAGAAACATCTGTAGGTCTAAATATTCCTTAGGGCTGAGTTAGACAGGAGCTGGATACTCATTGCTAATGCGCTTTGACTTTTGGGGCCCTCCTGAGGGGAGACTTGGGGTGCACCAATCATCAGATGCCTGTTGGCACAATAGTTTCATCCTGATTATCCTTCATGTGTGCATAAAAAATCCATCTATTTCTTATTTCCTTCAGGAATCAAATTCAAAATCATCCAATTTGCACCAAATTAATGGAGGTTCTCCATATAGAAATAAACTGTGATCTCTTATTAACTATGTCAATCTGAGGAAAAATAATAATTATTAAAGTGCGTTTCAAAATACTTTCATCAAAGTCAGAAACACAATATAGAAAGATGTCTAAATTACCCCCTGAGAGAAGCCATTGTGAGGTGCTAATTCAGTAACAGTTTGGTTTACTCACAGGTACTACTTTAATGTTTTGAACATAGAAAGTATATATATATTTCACAATTTGTACTTCACAGAAATACAAAACACTCCAGAAATGTTATTTTCATTTTTCTATGTTTTCCCCAAAACCTTTCAGAAAAAAAAAATCAGATACTGTAAGAGACTGAAAGTTTCAGCAACTTTTAAGTTCTCTGAATATTATGAATATAGTAGGTGCCTGTGCTTTAATGTTTTCTTTGTTATACTTCAGGTGAAAGGATGGTCTTTGAATGCTCAATTTCATTTAAAACTTTAACGGATATCAGTTTGCCGTTGTCATCTAGTTCCTAAATAAGGGACAGCATACTGCAGTGCTAATTTGGTTACATGTTAAAATCATCTGGGGAGCTTTGTAAAAACAACTTTGATGACCAGATCACAGCCCATGCCAATTAAATCAGAATGTCTATGCTGGCAGCCCAGCAGAAATAGACATTCCCAAAAGATTACAAGGTGTTTTAAAATAGGCATAAAAATTTGGAAACCATTGGCCAAGCCAAATTTGGCACTCTAACATTTGATAATAACTGGCAACACAATTGATGAGTGAGAAGATGGACTGATGAAGGATGAGAGAATGAATGGGAGAATAATTTACTCTTAAAAGTCCTAGTTCAAGATCTGGCTTATTTCTGTGCAGCACTGAGCAAGCAAGGCAAAAATTGTATGAGTCAATTTGCTTTGCTGTACAATTAGAGAAGATGAGACTATACTAACAACTAACATCATCATCTAAACCACCAGTACTCTAATTATTTCAAAAACCACCCTGCTTTGCTCCATACCTGCAAAGTGTTAGAGCAATAACCACATACACCACAGGCCATGTTCAATGTCTTCAGAATTCCTACTCTTCAGGAAAGATTCTTCTTTACTTGTCAAGACAAGGACTGCTTTAGGAATGATGTACTGCATCGTTTACCTGAAGAATATCACCTTAACCCACCACTGCCAGTCTAAACATTGCCCCAACCCTCACACCACCCTATAGTAAAGCCAAAGAAGCACACAATCCTACATAACCTCTATCCTTTGTTATTTTGCAGTCAAAGTTTTCCATTTACAGAGGCTTAAGGGGTAAGTACACCTTGGACAAAGATAAAAATCCTTGAACCAGCTGGTCTGTAGCTCTGCTGGGACATAGCCAAAAGAATCACTTGAACTTGCAACAAGATAGATTTGAGGTTAACATAAGGAAAAATATCCTAGGAATGAAGATTATTTGTATTTAAAAATAAAAGATGTAATACCCATTTTGGTATTACAAGTAACTTTTCCCTCACACTTGCTAGGAGTTCTTGAAGGGTGGTCATTAAGAACATGGGTTTTGAAATAAAATAAAACTGAGTTTTCACCTGAGCTCTGCTACTTGCTAGCTTAAGCAAGTCACTTAACACATGAAAGCCAGCTACCATTTTCTTATCTAAGGGATAAGAGACCAATACACACTTTAGAAGATTTTGTGATGCATAAGGTAACCATTTAATTTATTCAAACCGGGACAATTTTGAGAGTGAAAAGGTCATCACAGTAATTAACAGGTTTTAATTATTCTGAGACACAGTTCAACTAGATCTGTCCCTGGCAAACCTGAGCCAGGTAAGCATCCAAGAAAAGGTTTAGTTATGCACATTACTGTGTCAACTACCATTAAAAGCCTTTTCAGACTAGACAGATCCCAAATCAGGGTAAAATGCAGAAATAGGTGAAGTTAGAATTCAGTACCCCCAATTCAGCAGGTAGGTTGACTCTTCAACAGGGCATTGCTGATGCCAGGGTTCCCATCAATGTATTGAGTTGAATCAGGATTGAGATAAGTTATGTATTCTTGCACTTGTTTCCAACATATATAAAGAACCAATAAAGGAAATTTGGTAAAAGAGAACTTAGACATCATTCAGTCCACTATTCATATTTTATAGACCAGAAAACAGCTTCAGAGAAAAGGCATCATCTCCCCATGGCCACCTCACATGAGTATCAGAGAACAGAGTATCACCCCAGGCTTAGCAGCCTAATTCTAACCCTAAGCTTGCTCTCCCCACTGAGAGGAAAACATATAATCATCGCCTACTACTCTGTTTCTGTCTTCAGCACTGAATTCAGAATTAAATCTGACTTACTCCACTGTATGTCTTACCATGCAGGTAGATGCTAGAGGTGGATCTACTGACTATAACCCAAGATTATCAAAAGGTGTGTATTGACACCTTTGATTCCCCAAGTATTATCTTCAGTTGTTAGAGGTAAGAAATTACTACAAAATGACATTACTGAAGAATTGTACTCATTAAATCATCTGTTGAACATTAAATAGACATCAACACGTTCTAAAGAAGAAAAAAAACTTAGCTTGATTTTGTTGCTGTGGATACTATTTTTGAACAAAAGAAAATGGAAAAATAACAATTTATTTAACAAAAAGAAAATAAAAATCAAAGAGATCTCTGGGAAAATTGCAAGACCTCTCCAAGTCTCAGTTTCCTGTCCATAATGCAGGGATAAAAGTGTCCAATTCACATGTCTGTTGTAAGATTAAATTCTCAATCTTTATTTATTTATTCTCAAATAAAAGGTGTGTGCCACACAGCAGCTCTCAATAGCTGATCATCAGTACCCAGCCCTATTCCTTGTAAGTTTTAAAAGTTGCCATAGAGATGACTTTGAGCTGCCTTGCTGGGGTTAATGTGGATTTTTTCCCTAACATGTTCTCTTATAATGTACTAAGGCAAGATTGTCAGAAATGTTTTCTAGATACATTTCTGTGTATTGATATTCATATCTTCTTTCTGCTTGCATTTCTGACATTGAGGATAGTGGTTCCAAAACTATGAAGAGAAATGAATATAGATAGTGGAGATTTTCAAGGTCAAATACAATGCTTGTTAAACTTTATTATAAGATGCCTTCTCCACTCAAAAAGAATTAAGTTCTTAAATTTCAGTTCAACAAACAACATCATATTGGGTTTTCTCAGACTTAATTATACATAAGAATCCTTTTGGAATGATATTTATATGCAAATTTTCCAAGCTCTGTGAATACAACATATTTTAATATGTCTGGAATACAGCTCTAGGAATCCTCATTTTTGCAAGCCCCTGAAGTGTCCTGGAAAGATGTTTTGAGGAAAATCCAAGTCCACTGCTTAGGACTCGGCTCAGAATCCTAAATTCACAGTCCTCCAAAATGGGGATGTATAATCAGATGATTACCACACATAATAATTACTAATGGAGGTAGAGAGAGGATGCTATTATAGCAAAATAAGAAAAAATATGACAAAGTTCATAGATCATCATTTGCAAATCTCTGAGAAATTATTCTTTGCAAAGTACTTTAGAAAATATGCAACTTACTTTTTTATTTTTCTCTTAAAATAATAAATACTGCACAAATCCAAATGAAACTTCCACAGATTTCCTAGTTATTTCAATGAATATTTACCAAACAGGTGCTAATTTTTCAAAATATTTGCTAATCTCCCTTCCAACAAGTAGGAAGTGATCTGAAATTCAGAAAATGGCTAAATGTTTGCTATGGAGAAGTCACTTTATCTTTTCCCTGGGGCCATCTTCCAAGCTGAACCATGGGAGAACAATCAAACATATTGAAAACTGTTCAATATGTCACCAAGATTTTCCATTATAGACAAAGCATTTATTACAGTCTAATCACCTGTCCATTTCTCAGTCCTCTTCAGGACAACATGAGTCCCTGCAGGGGCAGCACTGTGTCCTGCCTACTGCTATACCTCTAACACATAGTAACACCTAAGATAATGTTCAGCACAAAAACAGTTATGAGCATAATAATGGGAAACATCTTTATCCTGAAAAAGGCTCTGAATTCTTCTCTGTAGCTCCACAATTTTCTGCCCTTTCACTTCAGCCCCTAGTGTCTCCACATTACCCTCTGGGTCAATTGTGTGCCTTCATTCTCCTGCTTTCCTCTACTAGCAAGGCTATTACCTCAGCTGGATAATTTCTACACAGCTTTCTAGGGTTGTTTCAGTTCCCCATGCTTTTTTATTAATGTAAGAACTCAGAAAATAAAAAGGCCCCAGGTTGATAGACTATAATAAGTTCCTATTGTTCTTCAGTTCCTGACAAAGTTAAAACAATGACTGACATTTTATTCAGAAGTTACTGACTGCCTCTTCAGAAAATAAGTTATAAAATACTTCCAAAGATACAGTTACTGTGATGGCACACTGGAGTTTTGGTTCTAGATATTTTCTGCCATCTGTTCTACTGCACTGAAGCCTGAAGGGTCATCTTCTATCCTTGACAACTCTCCACCTGCATCATGGAACAACTCCCAGATGACAGCCACAACCATCTCCTGCAATCATGTTTCTACAGTAAACATACCAGAGCCTCTGGTGTGTACAACTGTGTCAGAGGTTGGGTTGATCACATTAACAGGACACAGATGTCCCTTTAAGAAATGAAGAGGGTTTGTGTTATAATTTGAATGTGAGGTGTCCCCAAAGGCTTGCATATGGCAGTTTGGGAAGGTTAAGGGTGACATGATTGGGTTACAAAAACCTTGACCCAATCTGTGAGTTAATTCCCTTATAGGAATTAACTGGTAACTGTAGGCCTGTAGGGTGTGGCTGGAGGAGGTGGGTCATTGGGAGCATTCTTCTGGGGTATATATTCTGTATCTGGTGTGGAATTTACCTCTCTGCTTTCTCTGCTTTGCTTCCTAATGTGACACCTTGAACTCTGAGCTCTCTGGAGCCATGCCTGCTGCCATGATGTACAACCTCACCTTCAGCCCCAAGGAATTGAGCTGGCCTGCTATAGACTAAGATTTCTGAAACTGTGAGCCCCTAGCTAAACATTTTCCTCCTAAAATTGCTCTTTTGAATCTTTAGTCACAGCAGTGGAGAAGCTGACTAAGACAAGGTGGGTCATAACAAAACATGTGAGTAAATATCTCCAACAAAAAGTAGAAAGTGATCATAGGCATGATAAAGGAAAGGAAAGACTACAAGGTGGAAGAGAGTTCAGAAAAGGCTGTGAAGGAATCAGATTCTAAACTGTGTCTTGGAAGATGGTTATTGAGTATGGACAGTTGAAAGGTATCCTGACTGAACAAAGTACTACTCTTGAATTGAAGGCCAATAGGTCAGTTTTCTATCTCCTTTATTTTCATTTGATAAATATTAATCAAAGGAATTAATAACCTATGTGCTAATAAGCTTCTGTGTTACACAGAACTATGCTTTAAGCATAATGGGGTGAACAAAAGACATGGCCTCTACTTTGGACTTAAAATCTAATATCCTCTATCCATTCTTCTTCTTAGGTATTACTGTTTCATGTAGAAGTCAGTTGGAGTATACATCCTGGAATTTATCTGAGCCTAGATTTGCAAGTGTGGGCTATCATATGGATTGGTTGATTGCTCATAAGATATCATTATAGGTTGGAGACCAATTTTATTCTTATATATCGAAAAACAGGGAACAGAAATCCAAAACACATTTCATTTGTTTGCTTACATACCAAGCATAACAAGCTACACTCTTCATTACAACCTATTAGGTTCTGTGTTAATGACTTTTTAAAAACCAAGCCAATCAAATAAGTTACCAAAATTAAGTTATCAAAATAAAACTAATTCATTTTAAATTTTAAAACAATAAATGGATAGACTGGAGCCATCTTAGGAAGGCAGACACAAGCCAATTTATCATAAATATAAATAATGATATTAAATACAATCATTGAAATAAAGATAGAGACTGATAAAGTGGATTTTAAAACATTACCCAATTACATGTTGTCTACAAGAAATTCACTTCAAATATAACCATCTATACACAGTGGAAGTAAAAGAATTTTAAAATGATATGTAATCTAAATATTAATCAAAAGTAAGCATTTTTATGGATATAAATCAAGATGCAGAAATTAAAAACAAACCAAAGCCCCATTTCCTTGGAAAAGAAAATTCATTTAATATTTCCCAGATAGATAAGCATAGGGAAATACATCTAATGAATGAGTATTCTTCTCTATACACTATGATTTCTTGATGGGCATGGATGCTCTATTTGTAAATCAAGTTCATAAGGTGTGTTCCTTTCTTGCTTAAATCAGAATCAGAAAATCAGAAAAACATAAAAAATGGTGGAGGTGGGAAAAAAATCAAAGAAAAATATCAGACTCAGGAGAAATTGTGCCAATGACTACCACCAGTAATAGGTACAGTTAGACTTCCTTGATGATGTTCAGGATACTCCTCCCATCAATGCATCTCAGTTTCTTCATATATAAAATGAAAATGAGAATGTATATTGTTATGGACTGAATGTCTTTTCTCCCCGTACTCCAGCTTATATGTTCAATTCCTTACTTCCAATGTCATTGTATTATGAAGCTAGACCTTAGAAAAGACTTGGCCATGAGGGTGGACTTTCATAAATGGGATTAGTGTCCACATAAAAGAGGCAAAAGAGAGCTTCCTATGAGAGTACATAGTGGGAAGATGGCCCTCCATAGACCAGGAAATAGGCCAGGCCCTCATCAGACACTGAGTCTGACAGTGTCCCAGTATTGGATTTCTCTGCCTCCAGAACTATGGGAAATAATTTCCTGTTATTTATAAGCCATGTAATTTATGGTATTCTCCTACAGCTTCCCTAATTAAACTAAGATATACATATATTCTAAGATTATTTCAGAAATTGGAGATAATATCAATTAAAATTTTATTATAGATCTAAAAGAAGGCTGAGTAGAGGAACTCAACATTCACACACTCCTCCACAAAGAACCAAAACAACAGCTGTATAGCTCCATTTTGAATTGAGTGACTATGGGAGAAAGCTGCAACTCAGCAAGGGAGAGAGTGAAAACTTATAACACTTGGATATTCAGACAATAGCCAAGAAAGAGAAACGAAGTGCTTGGGCAACTGCCACCCCAACTCACCAACCGAGAGGGGTGTACACTCTGCTGTGCATAGGAAAAGTGAATAGATAAATCCAAGCAAATTCCATAAGCATACACACTTGTAATCCTAGCTAATGAAAAAAGTTGAAAGCCTCTTTATGCTTGTAGCCCACTTAGAGTAACAACCCGGATTCATTGCTTCTGTATTAGTTTTACAAAAGATGTTTAAGAGAGTCTGCATTCAGAAGCATAAGAAGAATAACTACCATCATGAAAACATGTGAAAGTATGAAAACTCTTTGTAAAGTAGACAGAGGAAAAAATAAAAAAAGGAATCAAACCTGATTAATGCAGTAAACCACCTACTCTAAACATGAAAAAGAGGAATGAATAAAACAAAGAGCATTCAAAAATTAGAAAAGAAATCCAATGAAATAACAAAAGTAAGCCCCAGTATATCCATAACAAAATTGAATATAAACATACTAAATTTTCCAATTAAAGGAAACAGACTGACTAAATGGATACAAAAACAAAACCCAATGACATGCTGCCTCTAAGATATTGAAAATCATTTTACCAGTGATTTTCTAACTGCTACTAACATGCACTAACTGGAAGTGAGAGGTTGGAAAAAATTATTCCATACAAATGGAATGCAAAATTAAGCAGGAATGGCTACTCTTGTATCACAAAAAATAGACTGAAAGACAAAAGAAAAAAAAAACTGTAGGACTAGGGATGGTATTTAGTGGTAGAGCACATGCCTAACATGCACAAGATCATGGGTCTAATGCCCAGCAAAACACACACACACACACACACACACAGAGAGAGAGAGAGAGAGAGAGAGAGAAGGAGAGAGAAACTGAAAAAAGACAAAGAAAATCATTTTATAATTATCAATGGATCAACAGTACATTAGCAAGAGTCAATAGTAATTGTAATGCCAGAGAACCTGGTTTCATAACACAAACATTATTAGATTTAGAGGGAAAGATAGGATTCAGTACAATAATACTAAGAGAATTCAAACTATGTTTTCATCAATGGACATATAATTAAGATAGTCAAGAAAGGGACTGCAGAGTTAAAACATACTATAGAACACACTGTAGATTAAATAGACTTTGTAGAACATTTCATTCAACAATTATAGAAAACACAATCTTCAGCACATAAAACATGTTCTAGTATACTCATATATTAAGTCACAAAACAATTCAATATTTTTTTAGAAAGTCTAAGAGACTCTGTCTCAAAGTTAAAAAAATAAATAAATAAAAAGGGCTGGGGATGTAGCTTAGGGGTTAAGTACTTCTGGATTCAATCCCTGCTAAAACACAAACACATCATAATCATCATACTAAATGGGGAAAAATAAAGTATTTCCTTGAAGACAAGTTTGTTGCTGACTCATGCATTCTTACTTCAATTTAATTCTCTGAGATAAAACAAGAGTAATTGTGTGAAAGAAAGAAAACAAAAAAAAAGGAAAGCAGAAAGCCCAATTATCTACTTGCAGATAATATGATTCTATTTATGGGAAACTTAAAGACTCCACATAATATTATTAGAACTGATAAAGTTGCATGACACAAAATCAATATACAAACTTCAATGACTTCTCTACAAACCAATAATGAGTTTGCTAAGAGAGAAATCAGCCACATTGGCTGACTTTACCTTCTTCTCAGCAGAGCATGCATCCTCCTTCAAAATAGATCATATTTTAGTCCACAAAGGAAATCTTAGTAAACACAAAAGAGTTGATATAATCCCATGTATCATATCAATGTCTACTACACAACAGTACGTTCTAGCAATTAACAGCAAGAAAAATAACAGAAAGTACATGGAGATTGAATAATACCCTTTTAAATGAAGAATAGGCCAAAGAAGAAATGAGAAAAGAAATCAAGGAATTCTTGTAAAAATGAGAATGAATACACAACATATCATGATCCCTGGGTCAGTAAGAGGTAAATTTATAGCACTGAGTGCCTCCATCAAAAGTCAGGAGAGGGGCTGGAGCAGTGGCTCCGCAGTTACAATGCTTGCCCAGCAAGCGCGAGAATGTGATTTCAAACCCCAACACCACATAAACAATGAAGTCTCTGAGCAAAAAAAGCCACATGAAAAAATAAATAAAAACTATTTCTCTCTCTCTTTTTCTCTCACTATCCCTCTCTCTCTCTTTAAAAAAAAAAAAAAGGTCAGGAGAGAGCTCAAATAAATTAACTTATGGTACACCCAAAATCCCTATAAAAGCAGGAACATCCAATCCCAAATCAAGTAGAAGACAGGAAGTAATCAAATCAGAATCAAAAATCAATGAAATTGAGAACAAAATGCAATTAAAAGAATCAACAAAGAGTTGGTTCTTTGAAAAAATGAATAAAATTGACAGATTCTTTGCCATCCTCACCAAAAGAAAGAATGAAATGCAGCAAATCAAGAAAATCAGAAACAAAAATGGAGAAATCATCACTGATTCATCTGAAATCCAGAGGATTATCAGAACCTCTTTTGAAAAACTATACTCCTCCAAGTTGGAGAATCTAGAGGATATAGATAAATATCTAGCCATATATGACATTCCCAAACTGATGCAGAATGATACTGAACAGCTCAACAGACCAATATCTGTTGATATCAGTAGTGAATTGAAACAGTAATCAAAGGACATCTAAAAAAGAAAATCCCAAGATCTGATGGATTCTCAGATGATGAGAATCTAACAGACCTTTACAAAAGAATTAACACCTCTCTTTAGTAAGTTATTCCACGAAATTGAAAAGGATTGAGCCCACCCAAATACTTTTATGAGGCAACCATAACCCTAACAACAAAACCCAACAAAGACATCAAGAAAAGAAAACTACAGAACAATATCCCTAATGAATCTAGATGCAAGAATCCTTAACAAAATCCTAGAGATCTGTGTTCAACAACATATCACAAAGATAATATACATCATAATCTAGTGGGCTTCATTCCAGGCATGTAAGGCTGGTTCAACATATGCAAATTAATAAATGTAATTCATCACTTAAACAGAATTAAAGGCAGAAACCATATGATCATCTCAATTGACGCAGAAAAGACCTTTGACAAAACTCAACACCCATTTATGATCAAAATACTGGAGAAGATAGGGATCAAAGGAACTTACCTTAATTTTGTAAAAGCCATTTATGGCAAACCCATAGCCAACATTATACTTAATGGAGAAAAACTGAAAGCATTCCCACTAAACTCGTGAACAAAGCAAGACTGTCCACTCTTACCACATCTACTCAATTCAGTCCTTGAAACCCTAGCTACAGCAAACAAGAGAAGGAAATCAAATGCATTCAAATAGGAATAGAGGAAATTAAACTATCTCTATTTACCAATGATATTATCCTAAACCTGGAAGACCCCTCCCCCCAATAAAAAAAAAACTCTATCAGAAGACTTCTCGAGCTGGTAATTGAATTCAGCAAAATGGAAGGATGCAAGATCAATACCCATAAATCAATAGCATTCCTATATTACAAAAGTGATTCAACTCAAGAAGAAATCAGGAAATTTGTGCCATTCACAACAACCTCAAAAAGAATAAAACACTTGGAGATTAATCTAACAAAGGAATTAAAAGATCTCTACAATGAAAACTATAAAACACTGAAAAAAGAAATTGAAGAAGACCTGAGAAAATGGAAAGACATCCCATGTTCTTGGTTAAGCAAAATCAATATAATTAAAATGACCATTTTGCCAAAAGCAGTATAGAGACTTGATGCAATCCCCATCAAAATACCAATTACCAATGTCATTCTTCAAAGATAGAGAAAACTCAATTCTCCAATTCATATTGAACAATAAGAAACTCAGAGTATCCAAAGCACTACTAAGAAAAAAAGAAAAGAAAAGATGCAGGAGGTATTGTAATGCCTGACCAGCAACTGTGCAATTATTCTACAGAGCTATGGTTAAAAAAAAAAAAAGCATGGTATTGATATAATGGGTAGGTGGAATAGAATAGAAGACACTGAGACAAACCCACAAATCTTTAAGCATGTGATATTTGACAAAAGGGGGAAAAATAGAGCTTGGAGGAAAGACAGCCTGTTCACCAAATGGTGCGGGACAACTGGATCTCCATATACAGATATTTGAAATGAAGTCCTTATCTCTCATCCTGCACAAAAGTCAAATCAAAATGGATTAATGAACTAGAAATTAAACAAGCAATCATACAATTATTAGAAGAAAAATGGGGTCAACATTCCACCATATTGATGTAGGCATCTCTCTTCTTCCTTACCAAGACTCCTGTAGTGTAAGATTTAAAAGCAAGAATTGAATGGGATGCCATTAAATTGAAAAGCTTCTACACTGCTAAGGAATTAGTCAGGAGTATCAAGAGAGAACCTACAGAATGGGCAAAAGCATGGCCTGCTACATCTCCAACAGGGGGCTAATATTCAGAATATATAAAGAACTCAAAAAATTGAACAACAAAAATACAAATGCTCCAGTTAATAAATGGGCTATGGAACTACACAGAAACTTCTCAACAGATGAAGTTCAAAAAGCCAAAAGATGTATGAGAAAGTATTTTACATCACTAGCAATCATAGAAATGCAAATTAAAGCTGCCCTGAGATTCAATCTCACACCAGTCAGAATGGCAAAAATAAAGAACATAAACAATAGCAGATGCTGGACAGGTTGTGGAGAGAAAGGAACACTAAGACATTGTTGATGGGACTGCAAACTGGTACTGTCACTCTGGAAAGCAGTGTGAAGACTCCTCAGACAATTAATGATGAACTCACCATATGACCCAGCTATTCCACTCCTGGATATGTTCCCAAAAGAGTTAGAATCAACTTATTACAGAGTTATTACTATATCAATGTCTACTACAGCTCAATTTATAATAGCTAAATGATGGAAACAACCTAGATGCCCTTCACTAAATGAATGGATCCCAAAACTGTGATATGCATATATATATATATATATATATATATATATATATATATATATGCAAAGGAGTTCTATCCAGCCTTTAGAATGATGTCATGGCTTTTACACCTAAATGGATGGAAATGGAAAACAAATCATGCTGAGTGAAACAAGCCAAACACAGAGACTTAAGGGTTGAATGTTTTCTGTCATATGTGGAAGGTAGAATAAAATCTAAGATAGAATGACAGTTAGTCAAGGTTATTTAACAGACCCACCAAATTTGAAGTAACATTAAGCTGTGTAGACTATAGATATCTGGAGGGAGGAGTGGAGAAAGGGAGGGAAAGGGGGTGTTCAATACTGTAGAATACATTTGATTCCCATGAATACCCCAAATATACCCAGGCAAGTGCACAAATCTAGCAATATCAATTATTAAAATATATGCATATCGTTTTTTATACATGCAACATTAGAGAGGAGACATAAGATTGGGGAGTGAGGGGCCTGGAGTGGTTGCTCAGTGGTTACAGTGCTTGCAGTGTTTGCCTTGCATGTGCAAGTCCATGGGTTCAAACTCCAGCACCACAGAGTGTCAGAGCAATGGGAGCAACACGAAAAACTAAATAAAATTGATTCTCTCTTTCTTTAACCATCCCTCTCTCTTTAAAAAAGTGGAGGGGAGTGGGGCAAAAGATAGATCCTGGTCAAGGATTGGGTTTAAGCTACTCTGTCACTATATATGCATATATAAAAGTGAAGCAACGAATTCCATCATTATGTAAGATGATGTTGAGCCAATAAAAATATATAATAAACTAAAAACCCTAAAGAACAAATAAATATAAAATGAGAAGGATCTTGAACATATCAGAAATGAAGTTTAAAATGGGTAATAACAATATGAAAACATTCTCAACTTCATCAGATATGCTCATTACAATTGTTTCTCAGCCCTGTGACACTGGAGCTTCAATCAGGCATACTCTAAGTACAACATTTCTGCTTTTTCAGCTGATTCTATGCTAATATCTTCCCATATAAATCTGTAATTTGGGGTAATTGCAGAGCAGACATAAGACTGGGCAGGAGGGATGTTAAACAAGAATCAGGTTTAAGCAACTCTGTCAATATGTATGCATCTAAGAATGTGAACCAATGAATCCCTTCCCTATGTAAGATGATACTGAACCAATAAAAAATGGATCAAATGTCAAATGTAAGACCAGAAACTATCAAACTACTACAATACAACAAAGGCTAAATACCTCAAGACATTGATATAGGCAATGAGTTTTTGGATATGACCCCAAAAGCTTATGAAACAAGAGCAAAAGTATACAAATAGAATTATATCAAACTAAAAAGCTTCTGTACAACAAAGAAAACAATTACCAGAAAAGAGACAACCTACAGAACAGGAGAAAATATTTACAAACTTTTAACCTGACAAAGGACTAATACCTAGAGTATACAAGGAACTCAATAAATTTAACAACAGACAATCAAGTATTCCAAATAGAAAATGGGAATTACCTAAACAGACTCTTTTCAAAAGAAGAAATACAATTGGCCAATAAATGTGTTGAAAAATACACAATATGTTTAGCCATTGGGAAATACAAGTCAAACTAAATAGGCCAGAGAGCTAAACAGAAACTTCTCAACAGAGGATATTGAGCAAGCCACTGAATACTTGAGAAAGTGTTCTGAATCACTAGTAATTAGAGCTGCAAATCAAAACTACATTAAGATTTTACCTCACTCCAGTCAGACTTACAATGATGAATACAAGCAGTAACAGATGCTGGAGGGGCTGTGGGGAGATAGGAACACTAGCATACTTTTGGTGGAACTGCAGTCTGGTACAATCCCTCTGGAAAGCAGTGTGGAGACTATTCAAAAAATTAGGGATGGATCCACCATATTATCCAGCTATCCCTCTTCTGGGGATTTTCCCAGAGGAATTAGAATCACCACATTACAACAACACAGCAAAATCAATGTTCGTAGCAGCTCAATGTACAATAGTTAATTACAGAATCAACCCAGATGCCTCTCACTGGATGAATGGATCCAAAAGCTCTGATATACACACACACACACACACACACACACATATATATATATATATATACATATATATATACATATATCTACGTATATATACATACACATACATTCATACACATATATATACATATACACATATATACATACACACATATATGCATACATATATATACACACACACACACATATACTCACACACATATACACACACACACATAAAATGGAATTCTACTCAGCTATTAGAAACAATGATATTGTGGCCTTAGAGGGTATTGGATAGCAATGGAAGAAATCATGCTGAGCATAATTAGCCAAACTCACAGTCAAGAGTTGAATGTTTTCCCTCATTTGTGGAGGATAGAGCTAAACCCAGGCTTGGGTGAAAGGTAATCAAATTTATGTATTGGGCCCACCAAGGGCATAGCAACACTTAATCTAGGGAACCATAGACATGTGGGTGGGGGAGGGGAGAGGTGGGCAAGAGGGAAGGAAGGTAGAGAGGGATCTAGGGAGATAATCAACAATGTAGCATACTCTTTACACCCCCCAGAAGTCAAATAATACTTATGAAACCATTTAATTCTGCAAAATTCACAGTATAAATGTCTATATGTATATGGACATATGTGTATAGGCATATATATATATATATATATGAACACAAATATGAACATCTATATTTCCAATAGGGGTGTAGTATAGAAGAATCAAGAGACTAGTGTGATCAATGTGGGGAATGTGGGGGTAATTATGATTTAGAATCAAATTCATATCATATTGTTACTTTATATGCATTTATGATTGTACAATAATTCAACTCCTTAATAAAATAATCACAATGAGATATCATCTCACCCAGTTAGAATGGTTATTAATAAAAACAAAGCAAACAAAGTTTCGATGCAATATCCATCAAAATTCCAATGACATACTTGACAGAAATAGATAAAGCAGTCATGAAATTCATTTGGAAGAATAAGAGTCCTAGAAAAGCCAAAGCAATCCTTAGTAAGAAAACAAAAGCAGCAGACATCACAACCCTTGACCTCTAATTCTTCTACAGAGCTATAGTAACAAAAACAGCATGGTACTGGCACCAAAATGGTTATGAATAATAACAGAATAGTATAGAAAACAGAGACAAACACAATAAATTTATTTATCTAACACTAGACAAAGGTACCAAAAACATACACTAGAGAAAGGACAGTCTCTTTAACAAATGGTACTGGGAAAATGGGAAATCCACATGTAGTAGAATAAAATTTAACCCCAATTTCTCACCCTCCACAAAATTCAACTCAAAATGGAACAAAGACCTTGGAATTAGACCACAATGTTGCATCTGATAGAAGAAAATGTAGGTCTAACAATCCAATGTGTCAACTCGGGAACTGATTTCCTTAACAAGACTCCTAAAGCATAGAAATAAAATAAAAATTAATAGGATAGCATCAAATTAAAAAGCTTCTTCACAGCAATGGAAACAAGAGTGTGAAGAAAGAGACTGCAGAATGGGAGAAAATCTTTGTCACCTGCTCTTCAGATAGGGCATTAATATCCAGGATAAACAAAGACTCAAAAATCCACCAAAACAACAACAACAAAAGAATGAAAAAATGGGCAAAGGAACTAAACAGACTCTTCTCAAAAAAATACAAATTGTCAACAAATATATGAAAAAATGCTCAACATTTCTAGCAATAAGAGAAATGTAAATTAAAAGTACACTGAGATTTCATCTCATTCCAGTCAGAATTGCAATTATCAAGAATACAAGTAACAATAAATGTTGGTGGGAATGTGGAGAAAAAGGAACACTTTTATATTGTTGGTAAGACTATATATTAGCATAACCATTCTGGAAAACAGTATGGAGATTCCTCAATAAAGTAGGAATGGAACCACCATTTGACCCAGTTATCACACTTCTTGGTATATAGCCAGAGGAACTGAAATCAGCATACTACAGTGACACAGTCACATCAAAGTTTATAGCAGCACAATTCACAATACTTAAGTTATGGAGCCAAACTAGGTGCCTTTCAGCAGATGAATGGATAAAGAAAATGTGGTACATATATACAGTGGAGTTTACTCAGCCATAAAGAGGAATGACCTTAGGGCTGGAGTGTTGTCTCAGCGGTTAGGGCGATTGCCTGGCATGCGTAAGCACACAGATTCAAACCCCAGCACCATGTATACTATGAAGCATCAGAGCAACAAAGGTCACATAAAAAATTAATAAAATTAATTCTCTCTCTCTCTCTCCCCCTCTCTCTTAAAGAAAACAGTAAAGAATGACTTTATGACATTTTCTGGCAAAAGGATGGATCTGTAGAAAATCATGCTAAGTGAAATTAGCCAGTCCCAAAAAGCTAAACGTCAAATGTTTTTTGACATGTGGAAGCTACCCAAAATAACAGAATGGGCAAGAATAGAAGTAAGATCAGAGGAGTAGACAAAAGGGAATGAAGGGAGGGGAGGAGAAATGGAATAAAGGACAGTGTAATAAATCTGACATAACATTCCTATGCATAGATACAAATACACCACAGCAAAGCTCACCATCACATACAGCCACAAGAAACTAACTTTTCAAAAATGACTATGGGTAAATGGCAGAAGGATAAGTAGAGTGGATGGAATGTACCAGCAGATGAGGGAAAGAGAGGGTAAAGGGAGGTACAGGAAGTGGAAATAGAATAAGTTATAATCCATGCCTTTACAATTATGTTAAAATGGATTCTACTGTCATGTATAAATGAAAAAGAACCAATAAAAAGGTTCCAAAACAAATACATTTTAAACAGATAAATACTTTTGAAAAACAAAATAATAATTTATGAAGATGAGTGGCAGGGTGGGGGACTTTTGTACACAGGGACTGTCCAACCTTTCTAGAAAAAATGTAGAGGTTCATCCAAAAACTAAATATAGATCTGACATATGATTCAGCTGTTCTACTGATGGATAGAATGAAATTAGCACACTAAAGACGTACTTGAACATCATTATCTATTGTGGCACTATTCACAATAGCCAAGACATAGAACCAACTTGGATGCAAATCAATGGAAGAATGGATAATAAACATGTGGTTTGTGTGTGTGTGTGTGTCATAAGTAAAAATAAAATCCTGGTATCTGAAGCAAATTGGATGAAACTGGAGTACATTATGTTAGGAGGAATAAGCCAGATATAAAATGACAAGTACCCCATATTCTATCTTATGTTTACAAATTTTTAAATGGTTAAAATGGACACAACATACCAGTACCTATGTGGTTCAGCCAAAGCAATATTAACAGAGAAATTTAGAGCAAATGATCCCCACAGTAAAAGTATAAATTTCTCAAATAAGCAACCTATCACTGCATCTCCAAGAAATAGAAACCAAACAAAAGAAAGAACATATGAAACCCAAATTAGAAAGAAATGATAGTAGTATAAAGAACTAGTAGAAATTCTTAGAATACAGTAGTAGACATAACTAGTAGCAAGAGATAAATAATAAAGATCAGAGCATAAATATAAAAATTTATGGTAAAAATGCAAAGATCAAGGAAACAAAAAGCTGATTCTTTGAAAAGATAAAAAAATAGACTTACCTTTAGTTAGACTAAGAAAAGAAGAGAGAAAAACTAAAATAAAATCATAGATGAAAAGAGAGACATTACAACTGGTACCACAGAAATACAAAATGTCACTAAAGTTTAGTATATATGTGAAAAATTGATAATTCATAAGAAAGGGACAATTTCTAAACACAACTTACTAAGACTGAATTGCAAGAACATAGAAAACCTGAATAGATCTATGGCAAGTAGTGAGATTAAATCAGTAATAAAAATTCTCTCATCAAGGGAAGCCCAAGACCAGATGGCTTCACCACTGAATTCTATTGAACATTTAGACAAATTCAAACCATTTCTCTTTAAGTTATTCCAAAAAATATAAAGGAAGAAATTCTTCCAAACATATTCTACAAGAACATTACCCTGGAACCAAAACTACAAAAGGACATAATGAAAGACACAGCTACAATCCTTAACCTTGATGGAGATAGATACAAAAGTTCACAATAAGAAACTAGCAAACTGAATCCAATAGCACATCAAAAAGTTATTCACCATAATCTAGAAGAATTCATCCAGAGATATAAGGATGATTCAATATATTGAAATCCATAAATGTAATACACAATATCAACAAAATATAGGACAAAAGCCCTTATGGTCATCTGAAATGATGCAGAAATAGATTCTGATAAAATACAATAATGCTTCATAATAAAAATGCTGAACAAATTTGGCGTACAAGGAACACACCTCAATGTAATAAAGGACATTTATAATAAGCTAATTGTTAACCTTATGCCGAATATGGAAAAAATCTTCTTTCCAAGATCCGGAACAAGACAAGGATGCCCACTTTCACCATCTTTGTTTAACATATCACTAGAACTCCTAGATAGAACAATCAAGCAACAGAAAGAAATAAAGGACATTGACTTGGAAAAAAAGAAGTCAAATTTTGTTGTTTGCAAAAGACATCATGTGATACATAAAAATCTCAAAAAATCCACATTACTACAAGAGGTATATGAGTATATCAAAGTTGCAGAATATAAAATCAACATATGAAAATCAATAGTATACCTGTTATCCCAACAATTGGGGAGGCTGGGTCAGGCAGATCACGAGTTCAAGTCCAACCTTAGCAACTTAGCAAGGCCCGACATATATATATATATAATATATTATATACATGTATTATATTAGGATGCTACATTAATTGTCCAGTGTCCAGGCTGAGATGATGGAGATCTGAACTACAGCAATAGCTTAGTATTGAGAAGAAATAGGGACTATTTATTCTTGAATGATATTGTGGAAAAATAACCAAGTGGACTGAGTCACTTTTGAACTTGAGGAGGTCAGAAGGAAGAGACGTCTTAGAGTGAGGCCCAGGTTCCTAGGTTGGGATCTGAGGGTGTAGGTAGCCCTACTAATGGCAGCTCTATGATGAGGTTTGAGAATGGAGAGGGGCTGGTAGGAAATGGTTGGCTCTTTCCACATGTTCATTTGTGAAATTCTTCAGTGATGGTTGGATGGAAACGTTCAGTACAGAGTTGGGTTAGTGTGTTTTAAAGGTCTGCAAGGAATCTGACCTGGTAATAAATATGGGAGATACCAGCTTATAGTCAAAGGTCATACAAGTGGACAGGAGTGTCCTGAGAGTGAAATGAATAAAAAGGAAAGAAGAGTTTCCAGCTAAAGGAACTCCAGTATTTAAAGGAAAGTTAGAGGAAGAAAAGGCAGAAAAAGAAACTCAGAAGAAAAACAGAAGTGAATAGGAAGAAAATGAACAGGAATAGGAGTCATGGAAGCCAAGGTAAAGGAACATATCATGAAGAAAAAATGTCCTATTGCCTTAGGGAACAACATTCTCTTGTGCATTTTCCTATTAACATGGTCAAGTATTCATTGAACATCTGCATGTAGACAAATTGCCCTAATTCCAGCTTCATAGGATTATGTACATAAACTATAATTTAGAAGAGAGTATCTGTGAATACTTTTTTGAACTAAAATATTTTTGTCTGTTATTTAAATGTCTGTTGTTAGCATTGTTTTCCCAGCACCTAGTAGCTGATAAATTAAGATCAATATGAGTGGCATATTATGAATGATTAAACACAATGACCTCGATGGAGAGGGCAGATGTTAATATCAGAGCAAGTTCATTATCTCCCATTTTGGTAGGTGACATCATTCCTACCATAAGAACCATTGAAACATGGTTAATACCAGGGACTTCACTTAAAATACAGACTTTATGTGGCATTAGGCATACTTCCTACTACCAAATTATAAGGAGTAATTTTAACCAAAATACAAGTCAATTTATTTCACTTTTCCTCAGAAAAGAGTCAGTCTTTCACAAAGCTCAACTAAGCATTTACCTTGGTATATTTGCATTAACAATGTGTTTTAAACCTAGATTCATGAACCAAAAGTCAAGGGCCTTAGAATCAGCACATTACAGTGACACAGCAATATCGATGTTCATTGCAGCACAATTTACCATTGCTAGGCTATGGAAACAACCCCGGTGTCCCTCACAGGAAGAATGGATCTAAAAACTGTGGTACATTTATACCATGGAATATTACACAGCAATTAGAAACAATGACCTTGTAGCCTTTGAGGGTAAATGGATGGTTATGGAAGAGATCATGATGAGTAAAATCAGCTT
>PVKS010032627.1:0-22380 GCA_004027875.1 Aplodontia rufa | reverse complement strand
AAAAAAAAAAAAAGAAACTATAAGTAGGGTGAGTCCCACCCCCTCTTCAGCACTGTCCCCTTCTCCCATTCTGAGGGAAGTCTGCTCTGCTTGCCTTGGCATTGTAAGGAAAAAAGTGAATGAAGGATATAAAGAGAGGAGAGCAGCGGCTCAACAGCAACACAGATTTATTTGGGGAATAAACCTGGGACCGGAAGACACAACTCTTATGCTCCCTCCCATCCTCCTCCTTCCACTTCTGCCTTACTACTTTTTTTTTTAAGGAGAGAGGGACAGTGAGAGAGAGAGAGAGACAAAGGGAGAATCAATTTTATTTAGTTTTTTATGTGGTTTTTGTTGACCTGACACTTCTTTGTGTACGTGGTGCTAGGGTTCGAACCCACGTCCTTGCACATGACAGGCAACCACTGTAACTGCCGAGCCACTGCTCCAGTCCTCTGCCTTACTCTTAATACATCCCTCTTTACTTCCCCTTCATACGAGATTTAAGATTCAGAGCTTCCTCCAAGTTCACTACAGCTAAACAGCAGCCAGTTTGTTACCCCAAATCAACCCCTTCCCAGAGCAAGACTTTTTCAGCCTTGTTGCTATGCAAATGGAGCAAGAGCTTTTCTGAGCTTTTCATTGATGTCCTCTGGAAACCTCATTCTTGTCTCTCTTCTCTCTGTCCTTCCAGACCTCCAGATCGCAGACTTAGTCTCCATTTTGCTCCCATATGCAATCATCTTGCCAGAGAGGTAGACTTTGGGTCTCTTGCAGAGGCACCCTGCTAGCTCTACCTGGTGGCAAAGAGTAAACAGAGGACCATTTGTTTTCTCCTGTCATCTCCATCACACCTCTTCATTATCTGGACAAATCAGTTCATTTCTATGGAGTCCCTCCTTAGTTATCTTCTAAAAAACTTAAAAACCCTTCACTTTCAGTCTGACCTCAAGCCCAAGCACAATGTCCCCTTAAGCATCCAAATTTGACCTCGATAGTCAATGGCCCAAATTCGGAATTTGGGACCTTTGATCCAAAAATACTAACAGATCTTGATAACTTCCTACAATTAAATGGCAAATGAACTGGGACTGGTGTTCTGAGGTTCCCACCAAGACTGGCTCTTTTGAGCCTTCCCTTGACCTCAAACCACCCCACTTTTCTCTCTCTCTCTCTCTCTCTCTCTTTCCACCACCTCTCCCTCTGGCAGCTCCTTTAAGGACCATTCACATTGCTGGACATTGCATTCACCACCAGCCATAACCTTCTGGGTGAGCGACTCCCTCTGACTCTTCTGGATTCCTGGATTTTTCTCCACCAGAGTCCTTGGGGGCCCTCCTCAGTCCTTTTTGTCCAGTGTGGGCCAGACCCCACCAAAAATTTCAGTGAGATACCCCCTTGGGGTGCCTTCCCAAACATATCCAGACACTGGGTCTCCAAGACATAGTAAAACCTGAAAGACTGGTGATACAAGCTGAACATTAACAGTTACTGGCCTAAAAATGGCACATTTGACTTACAAATTCATGGAGATTTTAACAACTCTACACTGCAATGGCAAATGGTCTGAGGTTCTCTATGTTCAGGCCTCCACTTCAAGCTTAGTACCTCCACTCTAGACCTTCTCTCTGCCCAAACTACTCAACTTTTCACATTCAGCTCCTCAATGACAAATCCCTCAAGGGATCCCTCTCTTGGGACCCTTCTTCTCTGGGAATTCTGCCTCCTTTCCGTTACTCTAAATCCTGTTACTTTGCTCTGTCTGAGCTGTGCCCTGGATTTCATTCCTCAAATTTACAAAACAGAACCCACCCAGCCACACTGTTACATTTTCAGGTCTCCACCTGGGATCTTCGGAAGGGTGAATGAAATGGATAATTGCTCTCTCACTTTCTTCCATTTTGTACACTCTCTCTCTATCAAAAATACCAGGACCCTGTCAGCCATGTGGCTGCCAGGCTCAAGATTCAGGGGAACGGTTTGGCTGGAGTGAGACTTATCGATCCTTCTCTGCCTTAGCAGAGAAAATATTAATCTGATCTTGCTTCAGTTTCCTTTTGTGGCAATCCGTTTGATACTTCTATCAAATGGGCCCATTGTGATGACCCCTCATGCCTTATTTTCCAAAAAGCAATTTACCTGCAGGGAAGTCTGCCTGATCTAAGTGAACAGGCTGAGTCACATTCCTCAGCAAGCTACCCGTTATCTGCAGAGGAAATGCAGGCCAAAAATAATGTTAATAGGTGGACCCAAGTTACCCTGAAAGAGAAGACTTTTGAGACCAGATCATGAAACAACTCAGGGAGATAAGGATAATCCCTCCTAACCAGAAAAATCTGTAAGACTGTATCATTAACAGTTAGAACTGATCACCATGGGCCAAAGTGACCTAGATTCTCCTTGGCCATAAGGACATGAAAGTCTGATGTCATCTTGCTGTCAGTCAAAAGACAAGGTGGACTGAAGTGGAACTCTCTACAAACTTCTCCAGGATTCCCAATAAAACTGAAGTGCAGGGTAGGCAATATCTGAATATCTTTTGCTTATCTCAAGAAACACTCTCAGGGTTGGGGATTTAGCTCAGTTGCAGAGTGCTTGCCTAGCAAGCGCAAGGCCCCAAGTTAGGTCCTCAGCCCTGGAAAGAAAGAAAGAAAGAAAGAAAGAAAGCAAGAAAGACTCTCTCCTCTTCTTGGCTAAAGGAGATTTCTGGCCCATTGGTGACTTAAAATCTCTTTGCTTCAACTAAGTCTTTCTCTGATCATTAAGTTTTCTAAATGTGTATTCAAATAGACTCAGGAAACAATACATGAAAATTTTGTAGGATGATACTTTTAAGAGGCAAAAATCGGCTTTAGAAATAAAACACTTTACCTATGATTTGTCAAGATCCCTGCTTCCCCTGAGTTAAGACTCAACCTCTCACCTTGTGGTTCCAAAGTAGGCTAGAATTAAGTTTATTTAAAGCTATTTTGTTTAAAGTTAAGATTTTTATTGTAAACATTACTGTGATCTCAAAATAAACAGGGAATGTAAAAGTTATATTTCATAGTTCGTACCTAATTATACAAACAATACGTTTTTGCTCTTGTTAATTCCGTTTTGTATTTTCCTTGCAAAACTTTATAACTTTTGCCTATTATTGTTTTGCAGAAGTACTACTTCCAACAGAAAAACCTGAGCTAAGACATACCATCACCTACAGGACAGACAGATATAATATTAGCTTCAAGTACTGATACTGACCCAAATTAAACAAAACAGATAACTATAAAACTGTACACATTGGCGCTGGAGTGGTAGCTTGGCAGTTGTGGTGCTTGCCTGGCATGTGTGAGGACAGCATGTATACAACAAAGTGTCGGAGCAACAAAAGACACACGGGAAAACTAAATAAAATTGATTCTCTCTCACTGTCCCACTACCAATAAATAAATAAATAAAACTGTACACATTAAAATTAAAGCCCAGTACTCCTTCAATAAGACTGGTGAGACTAACCCACTGGATATTTAATACCAACACCAGAATCTGAGGGCTGGAGCGGTGGCTCAGTGGTTTCAGCACTTGGTTGGCAAGCACCAGGATCCGGGTTCAAAACCCAGCACCACGTACACAACTAAGTGTTGGAGCAGTGAAGTCCATGTGAAAAACTAAATAAAGTTGTTTCTCTCTTTGTCTGTCTCTCTCACTGTCCCTCTCTCTTTATAAACAACAACAACAAAAAAACAAAACAAACAAACAAAAACAAACAAACAAACAAAAACCCCACCAGAATCTGAAGTTAAGAAAGTTAAAGGGTTAAGGAGAAAGTCAATATTTTGGCAGCTGCCCTATTTGGTCATCCAAAACTCAGGGGACAATGGGACTTCTCTAAGCCAACCAGTACACATTATGCAAAGAGGATGGTTATTGGAAAAGGAAATGTCCCTGATGTTTCCAAAGGAAGCCACTTACGATCAGCAAGACTGTGACCCATCCTAGAAGATGGCACCGCTGATAGAGGAAGTCTAAAGGAGCCAAGAGGACCCCACATGTCCCCGAGAATGACCTTCTGAGGAATCTGAGCTGACCTAAGAAGAGGTAGTCAGAAAGTCAGTTTTGACCAACTTGGTCTTAAACACCTGGCAGTAGAATTATAAACAAGCACAGCCATACATGGGCATTTAAAAGGAAAGACAACGATTCTTTTGATGTAATTCAAAATGTATGCTTGTGTCATTCCTCCTACAAGTAAATAGCTGGGAGATTATGAAGACAGGGTTACAGAAGACACTACCATAGTCACAAGTTTGTTCTAAGTCAGTTTGAAATTCATAAATTTCCCTAACCTCCTGTATGGGTAAACTCAAATTGTTTAGTTTTAATACTTATCCCTCAGCTCAATCTAAAAGATGTAATGTGGCACATAAAAGCCCTGACTTTACCAAGAGAGGCCTAAGTGACACAGCTAAAGGGATCTTCTAACACAGAGGCAATGCTAATAAAAAGCTGCATTACAGAAATCAGATGGCATTCCCCAACTCAAGGACACACCTGTGCCATTATAAAAACTGAATGTGCTTTTAGCAAAGCTACTAATGTTTCTAAAGACCTGAACGTTCTCCACTCACAAACAAATGCCCATATCACACCACACCCTAAGCTCTAATAAGTTACTATCATCATGGTCTTCAAAGGCTGGCTGATAACACTGATGTTTTGTACTAATAGCTTTCAGAAAATAATGTTTTGTTGCATTATTTGTTGTTCTAGTATGATCCCTCCCCCTCATACACCATGTCCAGTCACCTGCCAACCACCATCATGGACCTCTGGACTGCCTTAATGCACGAGATGCCTAGAGTCTATTAGGTGTCAGATGGTCATGACCCTCCATGCGGCTGTCTCCCAACTTCTACCGAGGACCTCTAGGTAGACCCTCTGGAGAGTTTCCCTGATTACTACAGCCAACACCCATCATGTTAGCATGAAGAAGCCAGAATGGTCATTGCCCCTTACCCCCAACAGCAGTCAAGGACCTCTTCAGAGGGGAATTGAGGCAGGAGATAGATTATCTGAAGGCAGATAGAAATGGGTACCTCAGAGAATGGGATCCTACCACCTCAGACTGAAACCCAAGGCTAAAACTTTTTTGTTTTTGACTGCCTGAATGGAAGGCCACACTCACGCATGGATGATCAACTCCTATTCTTGGCAGGAACCTCCTAAACAAATTTAATACCTCCATTCATTTTAACATCTACCTTAGTTCCCCGTGCTCCTTTATCCACTTAGGCCATTTCCTTCCTCTCTAATCTCCCCGTCAGCTCTCCTCCCTGAGGAGTCAACCACAATGTGGGATATCTCCAAGCCCACTGTGACCACCCACCACACTCCTGTTAAAATTTCTGTACAGGGGGCTGGAGCTGTGGCTTAGCAGTTCAAGCACTTTCCTGGCATGCATGAAGACCTGGGTTCAAGCCCCAGTGCCATATACACAAGTAGGTGTCAAAGAAACAAAGGCCAGATTAAAAATATATATATAATTGGTTCTCTTTCTCTGCCTTTCTCTATATATTTTATTTTTTTTATTTTTATTTTTTATTTTTTTAGTGAGAGAGACAGAGAAAGGGAGAAACAACTTTATTTAGTTTTTCACATGGCCTTAGTTGCTCCAACACTTAGTTGTGTACGTGGTGCTGGGGTTTGAACCCGGGTCCTTGTGCTTGCCAGGCAAGCACCGAAACCACTGAGCCACTGCTCCAGCCCTATTTTATTTTTTTAAAGATAGAGAAAGGGAAAGAGAGAAATAATAAAATTTTTTCATCTTGTTTTTGTTTCTCCAACACTTAGTTGTGTATGTGGTGCTGGGGTTTGAACCCAGGTCCCTGCACATGCTAGGCAAGCACTGTACCTGATGAGCCACTGCTCCAGTCCCTGTCTCTTTAAAAAAAAATTTTTTTCCCTACATGACCCTGCCTCCATCTAAATTAAGCTATCTCTTATCACTTCTCAGGCTCTTTCAATCGTAACCAGGGAATCTTCTTCCTAGGCAGAAGAAGAATACTTATGTCTATTTACCCACTCACAGATAAGTGGATAAAAACTTGATGTCGTTGACCCAACTCATCATATCCCTTTAGAATCTGGAGCGATGGATGTGGATAATTACCAGAAACCACTCATATGAGCCAGGCAGCAAACCTCCTACTCACTATTTTGAAATCTATTGACTTGGGCCCTTATCTGAAAAATCCTACCCTACTGAGATTCCTGTTTTAATCAGAAAACTCACCCTTGACCCCTCCCACTTCATTCCCTGTATATCAAGCCCAGGCTGTAAGTGGCAGGTGATCCCCCCTGCAGGTTTCTCCAGAATAAACCTGTGTTACTGTTGAGCCACTGCCCTCCTCTCTACTTCCTTCACTCACTTCTTTTCTTATAAGCATCCCTTGTCTGGCAGGGGGTACACAAACCCAACTTCCACCAAACCAGTACCAACAGCTTGAGGAAGGGCCGGCTATGGTGGTGCATACCTGTAATTCCAGCAGGTCAGGATGCTGAGGCAGGAGCATCACAAGTTCAAAGCCAGTCTCAGCAATTTAGCAAGATCTTAAACAAGACCCTGTCCCAAAAAAGGTTTTGGAACCTTGATCAAGTTCAAGCAGAAATTTACACAAGAAGCAACCCAGTCTGAGAGAAAGTGCTTTGATCCAAAAAAGCAAGAAACTGGAAAAGGATTCACAGAGCTCTGGCAGAGGGAAATATGGGGACCAATGCAAGCCCTACTCCTCTGAGAGATGTCAGTAGTATCTTAGGAGGAAGCTGACTCTTCCATCTGCACAGCATGGGCAGTTACATGGGCAGTTCATGCTATGTGGGGATCAAATTCGTTGGATGGCTGCAGATAGACCTGCCTCCTCTAGGCAGATATTGTTAGAAATACCGGGGATGCAATAAAACAAACACAAGTTTGGAGTTGGGTGAGCAAAACAGACTTTACTCCTGCAGGAGGGTGAGCTTCCAAGGGGGTGGGTCCTGAGGCGTGCACACATGTGCAGGGAATCCGTGGGTTTTTATCCCCAGCCTGATGTAATCCTGCCCTTCACTTCGATTGGAGCAGATCATGGGTACAATCTACATGATTGCCTAATTTCGGAAGCCGCAGGTACTAGAAAGATTTAGGCAGTTATAGGGAGTGGATGGTTACTGAAATAACACGTGTTGGGGAGTTTTAAACATGGCTTCCTCCTGGCCTCATGGTTCCCTGACTCAAGGGGATATGCTATATTGTATTACAGGCTTTAACTGATAGAAAAGAAAACCATAAATCTTACAGTGTGAGTTTGAAATCCAGAGTATGTAAAGCAAGGGAGGACCCCTCACATTCTGCTGCTCCAGCAAAAATTATTTCCCTCTACACATACAGTCATAAACCACATACTGACATTTTGTTTAATGATAGAATAACACAAAAAACAGTGGTCCCACAAGATTTTTATTGCCTATCGACGTCCTAGCCATCCTGATTCTCCATATTCATGACACTCTCAATGATGAAATCACCTAACACATCCCTATTGTTACGCAACCTATGACCTACTATGCCTTACAAGAACAGTTCATTAAATAAAATGCAGGTTCAAAGTGTTATGGAGTCCAGTTATCGAAGCATAGAGAGACCAGAGTAGAAAAGAAAAAAAAGTTTATTTTGGGGACAGAGAAGAAACAGGCTGGTGCACCAGAGCTATTGCCCCAAAGTAAAGTTGGGAGGGCAGCAGCCACAAGTAACTCAAGCAGGCTGTTTTTAAAGGTAAAAACCACAAAAATTTTGGCAGGCTTACAAGAGGGGTCTTCTTCCAAGAAATGCAAACAGCAAGCTTCCGTTTATCTATTTCAGGCTGCATCTGGTGGGTTAGCTGGGTGGGCTAGGCAGGGAGCTAAACTATCCACATCTGTGGGAGCCTCTGGAGGAATGGGTTGCTTCACAGAAATGGTCACAATGGCCTTAATTCATGACCACATTATTTTGTCTCGGATCTTTCTGTCCATTTACCACAGTCAACACAACTCACAGATTTTATTCGTAGCCATTTTTGGCTTGGTCATTCTTAACTAGATATATCTGTTTTATATCAGGAGGTCTCTACCCTTTAATAAAAGCATCAAAAAAAATGGGAAAGTATCAGTGCTTCTTACATTGTAAAGTATTTCCTAGGAAGGCAAAAACTGTTGCCTTTATAAAAAATTATTATTATTATTTTTTTTTTTTGGTACTGTGGATTGAACCCAAGGGCTATTTATCATTGAATTACATCCCCAGTCCTTTTATTTTATTTTAAAACACTGTCTCAGGGCTGGAGTGGTGGCTCAGCAGTTCGAGTGCTTGCCTGGCATACTCAAGGACCCAGATTTGAGTCCGGGCACCACATATAGAACTATGTGGGAGAAACAAAGTTCATATGAATAAATAAATAAAATTGATTTTTCACTCCTGCTCTCTCACTTCTCTCTAAAAAAAAAGGCAAAAAACAAACAAACAAACAAATCTGTCTTGCTAACTTGTTTAGAGCCTTGCTAAGTTGCTGAGGCCAGTCTTGATCTTGAAATTCTCCTGTTACAAAAAGCCCTTATCTCCAGTGTGGCGATCCAATAATGAGGACTTGGTTTTTGTTTTGTTGTTGTTGTTTGTTTTTTTGTTTTTAAGAGAGAGAGAAAGAAGAAGAAAAATCCAGGTCTAATAATACCAATAGCACAAGTTCCCCTCCAGTTCCAATTTGCTGGGAGGTGGGTATACACCCTTTTCCCACAGATCCAAAATAACTCATCTGAGAACACCTATCCTTGTCTGCATGGGTTATTTGCCCCAAACCAAGTAGAAAGGAGGTCTGTCAGGCCACCCGGTGGCGATTCAGAACAGTATCCGGTTATAAGAGGTCTCGCCAACATCCTGTGTATGCTGGGACTCATATCTACCTATACATTTACTTCCAAGAACTTCTGAAGTGAGAATCCAGCTCTGGTGTCTTTCACTCTCTGAAACAATATGGGTCTGATTTACATTGTAGTAAGAAATAGGCATCCAAGCTTCTTTCGAGCCAAGGCCATTTCTCACTTGTGAGGGCTCCTCTGCAGACCCAGCCATTATTAACTCTAAAGCTTTTGGCTCTTTTCTATGCCAAGTCCAAAAAGAGATTTTTTTCCCAGAAAAGGAAGGTTAAGATTTGGGCTTAAACCCTCCTATAGTCTAGCAGCTGAGCTAGGGCTTGTAACCAGAGGACCTGGGGTGATCAGCTCTGGAGGACCATCAATATGACCTTGTGGTTTCCTTTTACTGAAATCACATAGCTCTTCTTGAGGCATAGGATCTAATGGCCAGCAATACCAAGCTCCTCTGATGAATTCTGAATTTTTTGCTCCGACACTTCATTGTGTATGTGCTGGGGTTTGAACCCGCGTACTTGCTCACAGCAGGCAAGCGCCGTTAAGCGCTGAGCAACTGCTCCAGCCCAAATTATAACAATTTTCTAATGAGGAAGGATCCATAAACATTTTAGTAGTTATTCTATCTTCATAAAAATCAATGCAATACATGAAGTGCACAGTGGATAATGGCTACTAGCTCTAGTGACAAGCAGTTGTACATGGTAACTACTAAAAAACACATGGAGCGGGGCTGGAGTGGTGGCTCAGTGGCTTCAGCACTTGCCTGGCAAGCACGAGGACCCAAGTTCAAACCCCAGCACCATGTACACAACAAAGTGTTGGCTCAACGAAAGCTGAGTGAAAAACTGAAATAAAGTTGTTTCTCTCTTTCTCTGTCCCTCTCTCTTAAAACAAACAAACAAACAAACAAAAAACCATGGAGCAGTACATTAAGTTTGGCCATCATATTTTAAACTCTGTCAGCTTAATAACACCAAACTGATCCTTCAAATCCTATACAAGCAAAATAGAAAAATACAAATAAAATTCTGTTACCAAGAGTCCAGCCCTCAGGGGTCACTGTCACCAGGCAGTCCTGTAGCAAAAATCAAGAAAAAGACTGTATATTCAGTTAGTAGCAAAGGATGACAATGCATTTCAGTGTAAGAACTTAGAGGGTAAAATAGCCCATTTGTCCTGCTGGGCAGTTAGCCTCTGCACACTTGGATCAGCCGGGCTTCAAGTGATTGAAGCACAGTTGCCATTTCCTCAAGCCCAGCGGTGCTTAAACTGGTCAGCTTCCAGGGCATCCAGGGCAGGGCTGCTGTCCTTCTGACCTTCAAGTCTGATGGCTCCTTCTTTCTGATTGTCAGCTTGAGGGATGCAGTGAGGTCTGGAGTGCATTCCCATCAGCAGCGGTGGGGTTGAGCCTGGTATAATGAATCCAGGGGCTTATTTCTGCAATTTCTATTGCAGTATGGGTGGACAAAAACAACAGTGAAAGGTCCCCTCCAAAGAGGTCTTAAGGGATGGACATTTTATTCCTTAACCCAGACTAAATCTCTCAGTTTAAAGGAGTGCATATCAGGGCTGGAGTGGTGGCTCAGCGGTTTCGGTGCTTGCCTGGCCAGCATGAGGACCCGGGTTCAAACCCCAGCACCATGTACACCACTAAGTGTTGGAGCAACGAAGGCCATGTGAAAAACTAAATAAAGTTGTTTCTCTCTTTCTCTGTCTCTCTCACTGTCCCTCTCTCTTTAAAAAAAATAAAATAAAAAATAAATAAAGGAGTGCATATCAGTAGCCAAATTTACTGGCAAACTTTCTCTGACTCATCATTCACCTCTGTAGGTCTCCTCACATTTTCCCTTCAAGGACTTTGGGTCCCAAAATTGTTTTAGGTTGGGCATCGACTCACTCTGGCTACTTCCTGCTGAAAGAGGGCGAAGTTGGGAAAATTGACGCAGAAGTCCTTGTTCTCCATCAGGTGGAGCATGGAGAGTTAAGGGTATTTAGTTTCAGGGCAGTTCAGAGGTCCATGGCAACACAGCTCATGGGTGACTGGATGAGGTGTACATAGGGCAGGGGTCATGCTAAGACAACAATAAACAAGACAGCAAAGCATTATTATTGATTTTTTTCCTCTCACTATCTCTTTAAAAAAGAAAATAAAAAATCAGCACAAAAACAACCCGTATTGTTGCCTGGTCTCTGAAAACCATAAAGATGGTAACTCATTAACGCTTCAGATGGGATCCACATGCCCTTGTAAGTGGGAGCCAGTTAAGATTTTAGAAACATTAGTACAGCTGTTAGAAACATACACACAATGTTTAGTTTTTCATAAAACCATAGGTGTCCCTTGAGCTATGGTTAAGATACAGGGACAATATTGGAGTTAGATAATCATGCCAGCCAGCAAACACAGATAAGTCTTATCTTGAGTTTTATCTGTGAGATAAGGATGGGCTTTTAACAAAATCTTAGGTAAAGCATTTTTCCGCTGGAGCTGATCTTTGTCTCTTTAAGATATCATTTTTTCACTTAATACAATACAACATTACATCTGAAATATGAATCAAACAGAAAGACTAAGCTCTTAAACAAATTAGACTCTATTACCTTTAAAAACTCATTCAGGCTTCCATTTTAGTGCAAAGAGTAACAAAAAATTTTATATATAACTTATTGATAATAGCTTACCTTTATCTAGTCACAAAATATCAGACGACATAAATACCAACAAAATTGGTTATTATTATATAAATTTGAAGGAGATTATAGTTTGGAAATTTGATAAAATATTTTCCTAAGCTTTACATATTAAAAGACTTGTATACTTGGAAAAAGAAAAACATGAATATATCTAGTATGCAGAGAAACTAGCATTACATAAACTTTTTTTTTTAAGAGAGAAGGACAGTGAGAGAGAGAGAATCAATTTTTATTTAGTTTTTCACATGGCTTTGGTTGCTCCAATACTTCGTTGTACTCGCACATGCCAGGCACGTGCTGTAATCGCAGAGCATCGCTCCAGCCCCCTACATAGACATTTTTACATCAATTAAGTTTAAGCTTAAATTTTAAGTAAGATTTAGAATCCATAGTGTAAGGTAGCAATAATCATAGGTTACCATTACTAACAAAGATCAAAGGACAATTTAAAATCTTATACAGTTAGGAAAAGGAAAGTGTTAATAATGAGAAATTGGCTTAGTCAAGGTAGACAAAGATAAGCCAGGTCCTTTAATGGCTATATGACCTTTTATATTTGATACCATGTACAGGAGAAAGCACCTTGTCATAAACCTTTGGTAGTGTTAGATAAGGTTTATATTAACATGGTCTTCAGATTTTATGTATATATTTCTGATTATATATATATATTTGGATGTTAACCATATTTCAGTAACCTAAAATAACAGTTGTTTATTCACCAGTTATGAAGCATTTATTTAAAAGGCTTTAAAATAAATACACATACCCTAATTTTAAGACTTAGCTTCCTAAGTAATAAAATCTAACAGACACAAGGAAATTACCTTGATAGATAACAGCAGATCAGTGTTTTAAGAAACCCTTGTTATCTTAACATGGAGAATCAGATTCTAATAGCAGTTTATCAGCACTGAACCTTAGGAGAAGCTTTAAATAACTTTAACTGTGCTAGTCACAGTCAACTTAAACACACACACACACACAAACACACACACACACACACACACACACACACACACACTTTAGAGATTTACTCTCCACAAACCATTTACAGCTAACGTAGACATTCATGGCTTATTTTTCTTGGTATACAAAATATTTATTTTTTCTTCAAAAGCATTTCTTTCTTCTTTAAATTTCCCTTACTAAAATATATTTCCATACCTATTACTTTCTTATCTTTTAGCTGCTGATCCCTTTTTAAAATTTACATTCTGAAGCAATCCTTAAATTTCTGAACTTTAAATTGCTCCTTTTAACAGGATCAATACTTTGTTGTTTATAGTACTTACTTGAAGCATAGCGAAAACCTTTTTTACTCTTTACATATCCAATTATATGTTATAATTTTAACTTTTCATAACCTTACTCCTAGTGAAGATCCAGAAGCAAAGCAGATTTAAACCCTTCCCTAAAATCAATTTGTAAAAGCACATTTAATAATATATATATCTTACTGTATACAATTTAAGAAACCTAGAGAACTTGAATTTATATTAACAATTGATATTTTAGCATTTTAACCCTGTAAATTAAGCAGGCGTCCCCTTTAACAAACTCATTAATATTAATCTTAATTATCCTAAATCTAATTTACTTATCTTTAGCTGTTAACTTTAGGTGATCCATAAAAATCAAGACCTAGTTTCCCTGCTGAAAAGGAAGTAAAAAAAAAGAAATCTTAGAAGCAATTCTTTCTTTCTTTCTTTCTTTTTTTAAAGAGAGAGGGACAGTGAGAGAGACAGAGAAAGAGAGAAGCAACTTTATTTAGTTTTTCACATGGCTTTAGTTGCTCCAACACTTAGTTGTATACGTGGTGCTGGGGTTCGAACTCGGCTCCTCGTGCTTGCCAGGCAAGCACCGAAACCACCGAGCCACCGCTCCAGCCCAGAAGAAATTATTTCTTAAACATTTTTTAGAAACAGACAATTTAATTGCCCAGCCATAACAGTGGTCCACTTCATGTTTGAATATAGGTCTTGCTGCTGTTTTGTCGTTGGGGCTTATTTTTAAATAGACATCCTTTCTTCAGGACAAACTTTTAGTAATATGGCCATATGTAAGTTAGTAATTTCTTTTTAAGTTAGTAATTTTAAGGTAACTTTACTCTAATTTAGATTAGCTCTTTTTGTTTAAGTTTATTTAAGTCTCATGAACTAAAAGGCATTTGGATCTACCAAATTTATGAGTACTCATTTATCTATAAGCCAACTGGTGTGTATACAACAGAAAACAAATTTTGTAGCATCTTAATGTCTTAGATCTCCATTGGTAGGAGATAAAAGCTACAGTTTTTTTATAGTCTCTATTAGACTTAATCCTTCAGAAATTAAAATAAAACCTATCATAGATTTCTATATTATGACTTAAACCTCATGGAACTGCAAATTGGGACTCACTTGGACTTTGTAGCACAAAGCTGTGGTGCCACCAATAACTTTATAGTCAATTCTGCATCTACTCAAAAATTTAAAACATCATTGCCCCCTTTTGGGATTTTTTTTTTTAAAGTGAGAGGGACAGTGAGAAAGATAAAATCAATTTTGTTTAGTTTTTCATGTGGCTTTTGTTGCTCCAAGACATTGTTGTGTATGCATACTTGTGCGTGCCAGGATAGTGCTGTAACTGCTGAGTCACCACTCCAGCCCCCCTTTGAGGTTTTTTGTGACACCCATGGCCCCCACTTTGGGGGAGCCCTGATATTGATGGCCATTCCATACCAAAGATTGTCCATTTTAATTCATAGGAAGCATGTAACTTCTGCTAGGTGGGCTTTTATCCCATAGGCACCATTAAAAGTTTTCTTAAAGTTTTTAACAAGTACTTGAAAAGAGTAAGTTTACATTCTGTGCCACCTACTTTCCATTCTGCATCGGTGTTGCACACTTTTACATACTTTCATACAGATTTGGTCAGAACAAAATTTCTGTGCTGCCCCAATTCCAAAATTTCAAAACCAAAGGAATCCATTTCCCTCTGCTTGCTGACCCCTGAACAGAGACTACTCAGGTGACTCCCCAGGCCCTTTTCAGCTCCAATTCCTCTTGGAGTTTACTCAGGGATCCTCAGGTTGATCAAGCCTCTCTTCTACCTCTTAGGCCTCAAAGGGAGAGTCAGGTAGGCTACTGTTAGTGGACTTGGGCCCTTACCTGTTCGGTTGGGCAGTGCTCCTAGATTCCTATGCCTGGTTCCTGCACTTCATGGGTTCTGTGGTACTTTGGGGCTGCCACTTCTGGGAGTTGACAGAGTTGCTTCCCCTACAGGTGAAGTTGCCTGTGGAGCACCAAGGGGAAGTTTCATCCTTCAGCATCCCAGCAAGGCCAGAGATAAGAGAGGCAGAAAGGCCAGCTACACCTCCACAGTCACATCTGGGATCCCCAAGATGAAATGGAACAAAGGAGGCTCAGAAGAAGCCAGTGAAGAGTCCAGGAAAACAGATTTAGTAAATGCTGCAGCATTTAGACCAGGGCATAACACTGCCCTCCCGGTGCTACGGAGCAGAAAACTCAGCAATTTATACCTTCAGGAGGTTGTAATTGACTACACGTGGAGAGTACAAAGGTAAGGAATATGTACATTTGCAAGACAGCCTCAACATCAATAGTTCCCCAGGGAAGGGATGAGAAAGGCCTGCATTAAAGGATCACCACATAAGCTCTAACTCTGCCAGAACTCAGTCAGGAAACTCAAAGAGATTCCTCAGCCCTTAACCAGGTGAAACCTAAAATGTGGAGTGGAGGGTCTCATATGAAGCCTCCTGTAAGCCAGGGAGGGTTTTTAAAAAATTATTACTATTATATTTAGAGAGTTTCCCCTCACTGTATATTTTCAGGGAGATCTTCTACCATGGTTTAGTAGCAGCAACAAAAAATCTGACTAACACAGAAATTGGTATGGAAAAGTGGGGTCCTTACTGCGACAAGCCTGACCAGGTGGTTAAGAAGCTTTCGAAGCTTATTGGAATTTGCGGGAGGAATTTTGGAAAATTTGGTGATGCAGGGTTGTCCAGAGTGGACAGAGACAGTCTAGTACACAGAGCAAGCTTCCAAAATGCAAGTTACACAGTGAAGCAACTTAGCCTGAGCCACAGCTCCTGAGTTGTACCAGATAACAGTAAACTCGCAGAAGATTAGAAGCTGTAAGACTTACCCAAAAATGCATACCAATGAGAAAACCCACAAGTGGGCCTGGACCTCACAAAAAGAGGATAAAAACCGAGGCCTGGAACCAAGAAATCCGGAGACATACTCCACAATGGAAGCATAAAGACATTGGTCCTTACGCCCATTGCATGCTTCCTCTCCATCCCTTGCAACCCGCTTAACCTGCCATCAAACCCAGCAACTCCTCGCCAGAGTCTGAAGCAACTTGCTACGCTGAACCCAGCAACCTGGAGAGCACCTGATCTCGGCTCCCTGATGAGTGCCTGCTTGCCTGATCCTTCAGCTCCCTGCAATTTGACCTCCGCTCCTGGAGAGTGCCTGGCCTGACCTGCCTGAGGACTCTTCGTGCATTCTACTGGTAACCATGGACATCACACCGATGCTGGTGAGAGGACTATGAGCTTATTCTTCCTTACCTATTGCCTTGAGCTTATTGCATTAAGAATAGTCTATAAGTGGTGTGTAATTATTAGATTATATTACGTGTGCTGTGACTAAGTAAGATAAGAATGTAGGAGAGTGATTTGTAGTGTGACATCCCTTGAGAATTGTGATATTAATACCCTCGAGTGCTGTGTTAAATAAAGAATATTAAAACGGAACTTGTCTCATTGCATCTGTCACTGAATGCGCAATCTCTCAGAGAGAGTGGTCACCTGCAGGCGTAGATATCAGCACCGCCACTCGGGCCACACTCACAACAAGGGTGAAAAAGCTTTAGCATGTTGCAAGCAGAGTTTAATGGGCAATTCTAGCGGGAACTTAGAAGACCAGAATGTGGATAGTAAGCAGTTTAGGAGAGATAGTAAAATGGCTAGGTAGTCAGGACCATGGGCCCCATTCAACCACACCTACAAGCTGCCCCACAGAGAGCCATTAATGGTTAAGCTTAGGGCCTTCAAATACAAATGACCACAGGCTCACTGGTGGGAGCAACTCCTTTGTGGGGGGGTGGGGGGTGGACACAGATGGGAACTTGGAAAGAATTGCTCCCTGTTTTGCATAGATTTTAACCAATGACTTTGGTTCTTAGTTTCAATGCCTGCTTTGCATAGAGTTTAACCAATGATCTTGGTGCTTTTCTCAATGCCTGCTTTACAGGCATCTTAATCAAGGCTCACACCCCCAAACCAATATAAACCCTGGGCTAACATCCATCAGATGCCTGTTTCCAGGCACTCCTCCGCCTTGTGTACGCTCTGCACTCCTTCCTTAATTAGATCCTACTCCTTTTACTCCTCCATTCCATGATTGTCCATAGATTTTATTCTTCAAATTCTTGGGACAAGAACCCAGAAGATTGGTGCCAACTTCCCATGGTGAATTTCTACACCAAGAGCTGCAACACCCAGCTTTTAGCTGGGGAGCTGTTAACACTTTTTTGGCCTCAGAAACCTGCAGCCAGCCCAAATTCTCAGTTTTAATTAACTGGGAATAGCTGCAAATACTAGAAGTGGGCTATTTTGGCTGCTGGAATCTATAGTCGTCCCAGACTCCATTCGCCAGATGAAGAAAAGAATCCAGCCTCATCTCAAAAACACCACATCAATAGGACTGTGCTAAGTTAAAACAGCATTCAAAATGTTTCAGAGGAGGGGCTGAAGCTGTGGCTCGGTGGTTATGGCGCTTGCCTGGCATGCACAAGTACACAGGTTCAAACCCTGACACCCACAAACACAACCAAGTGTCAGAGCAACAAAGGCCATGTGAAAAACTCAATTAAAAAAAATTGATTCTTTCTCTCTCTCTCTCTCTCTCTCACTGTCCTTCTCTCTTTTAAAAAAAATGTTTCAGAGGAGAAGGAGGACTCTATTGGAAATTGGACTAGAGGCTATACATGTTATGTTCTGGCTAAGAGATTGTGTGCATTTTCCCTGTGTCCAGAGACTTTCTCTGAGCCTGATTTATTTATTTTTTAATGTGTGTGTCATTGTTATCTGGAACAGGAAACTTTTTTTTTTTTAAGAGAGAGAAGGACAGTGGGGCTGGAGCGGTGGCTCAGCAGTTATGGCACTTGCCTTGCATGCAGAAGTACAAGGGTTCGAATTCCAGTACCATGTACACAATGAAGTGTCTGAGCAACGAAGGCCACGTGAAAAACTGTTTTTCACGTGGCCTTCGTTACTCCAAGACTTCGTTGTGCATGTGTTGCTGGGGTTTGAACTCGGGTACTTGCGCATGCCAGGCAAGCGCCGTAACTGCTGAGCCACGGCTCCAGCACCCCCTCTTTCTTAAAAAAAAAAAAAGAGAGAGATGAAAATATAATCAATTTTATTTAGTTTTTTAATTACAATCTCCTCGCTAACTTCCTTGTACATTTCCTTCGCTGTCAGGAGACTATAAGCTTACCATCTCTTAGCTCTAACTAGTTTTTACAGTCCAAAACCCTCATTACTGCTATGTAAACATTCCTGGTGAGAATACCAAAATCAATAAATACTGTATGTTTTGAAGGCTGACATAGGTGATGGTTGAATATGGCTGTAGCCGAAGATAGTGGCTAACTCTACCGTTCGTCTCGTAGGTGAGATTTAACATTGTAATAGATACAGTAGGTACTGAGTAACCAGTTTAATGCTGTTTATTGTAAGCATTAGTTGTTCATATTGATCGTTTTTCATTAGTTCCTGAGGAACTGGAAATCTTAAGGGAAACTAACAGCTCACAGGTTAGGGATGTGACTGATGAACTCAACTTTCCTGACATGACCCCAACCTGAGTAAGGGACAGAATGAAAACCCCTGGTCCAGCAGCAAGGATTCAAAAAGGAGCAACCAGAAGAGTTCTCAGGCTCATCCCCTGGTGCTGACCCAGACACCCAAAACAGTGAAAATCCGCAGAACAAATAAGAAAATAGCTTACACACAAAACAAGAAAAAAATTTTTTAAAGAATCCACTTCTATTTAAAGAGCAAGAAGACCTTCAGAAAATAAGGCAACAGGCAAGCAAATCTCCCCCTCAAGCTCTTACTCCCAGCAAATGAGTCCACCGATAGGGGTGGATGAAAACCAAGAGAATACTACAGCAATCTGATTACCAAAATAATTAAAGAATTAAAAGAGGATTTAAAGAAGGAACTAAGAAAGCAACTACAAGAGATGAAAGAACCATGTACACAACTAAATGTTGGAGCAACAAAAGCTGCATGAAAAACTAAATAAAATTGATTCTGTCTCTCTCCCTTCCTTTAAAATATAAGGGGTTAGGGGTTGGGTATTTAGCTCAGTGGCAGAGCGCTTGCCTAGCACGCGCAAGGCCCTGAGTTCGGTTCTCAGCCCTTAAAAAAAAAAGGGGCGGGGGAGGCTGGAGCAGTGGCTCAGCAGTTATTATGCTTGCCTGGCATGGGCAGTGGCTCAGTGGTTCAAGAGTTTGCCTGGCATGCATGAGGACTTAAATTCAAACCCCAGCACCATATATAAAGCTAAGTGTTGGAGAAGCAAAGGTCAGATGAAAAAATAAGTAAAATTGATTCTCTCTTTCTCTCTCTTTCAAAAAGAATTGACAAACCCCTAGCCAACCTCACCAAAAGAAAGAATTAAAAGAAACAAATCAATAAACTCAGAGATGAAAATGGTGAAATCACCCCAACTCCCTTTGAATTATGGAGGATTCTCAGAACCTATTGAGAAGTTATATTCCAATCAGGTGGAAAATCTGCAGGATTTAGACAAGTTTTTTAAAACATAGAAAAGTCCAAATTGACACAAGAAGATATAGAAACCTTAAACAGACCAATATCAATTAATGAAATTGAGTCAGCAATTAAAAGCTTTCCGAAAGAGAAAAGTCCAGGTCATGATGAATTCTCAGCTGAATTCTATGAGATCTTTTCAGAACAACTAACACCTCTCTTTATTAAGTTATTCCCAAAAATTGAAAGGTATGGAATACTACCAAATAATTTTAATGAAGCAAACATAACCTTGATACCAAAACCCGACAGACAGATCAAGGAGAGAAAACTACAGATCAAGATCCCTGATGAATATACATGCAAAAATACTTAATAAAATACTAGCACATCACATTAAATAACACATCAAAAAGATAATATATCATGACCAAGTGGGTTTCATTCCAGGGATGCAGGAATGGTTCAACATACGTAAATCAATAAATGTGATCCATCACTTAAACAGAAGCAAGGGCAAAAACCACATGATTATCTCAATAGACACAGAAAAAGCCTTCAACAAAATCCAACACCCATTCATGTTAAAAACACTGAAGAAGCAAGGGATTAAAGGATCATGCCTTAATACTATAAAGGCCATTTATGACAAACCTATAGCCAGTATCATACCAACTGGTATAAAATGGAAAGCATTCTCACTAAACTCAGGAACTAGACAAGGATGTCCACTCTCATCACTCTTATAATACAGTCCTTGAAAAACTAGCCAGAGCAATCAGGAAACAGAAGGTGATCAAAGGGGTATGAATAGGTAAAGAAGTCAAATTATTCCTATTTGTTGATGATGTTCCTATTTTTAGAAGACCTAAGAAATTCCGCCAAAAGACTGCTAGATCAATGAATTTGGCAAAGTAGCAGGATACAAGATCAATACTCATAAAACAATAGCTTCTCTATATTCCAACAGTGATTCAGCCAAGGATGAAATAAGGAAAACCATTCCATTCACTATAACCTCAGAAAATAAAATACTTAGGAATTAGTCTAACCAAGGAAGGAAAAGACCTCTACAAGGAAAATTACAGAACACTGAAGAAAGAAATAGAAGAAGACCAGGGAAAATGAAAGATATCCCATGTTCTTGGATAGGCGAGATTAAAACAAGTCAACATGTCTGTTCTGTCAAAAGAGTTATACAGATTCAATGCAATTATCATCAAGATACCAATGACATTATTCACAGATATAGAAAAATCAATTCTTGATTTATTTGGAAGAATAAGAGATCTAGAATAGCTAAAGCAATACTTAGCAAAAAGAGAGAGAGAGAAAAAAATAAAGCAAAGAAGGAGGCATCACAATACCTGCTCTGAAACTATACTACAGAGCTGTAGTTATGAAACAGTATGATACTGGTATAAAAATAGAAGGTCAATGAAGACTAATGGAATAAAATACAAGACACAGAGACAAAACCATGAATCTATAGCCATCTGATATTTGACAAAAGTGTCAAAAATACAACTTGGAGAAAAAACAGCTTTTTCATCAAATGGTGCTGGGAAAACTGGATAGCCATGTGCAGAAAAATAAGATTGGGTCTGTATCTCCCATCCTGCACAAAACTCAAATTCAAATGGATCAAAGGACTAGGAACTAAACCAGATACCTTACAACTGTTAGAAGAGAAAACAGAGTCAACGCTCCACCATGTACGATCTGGTGTTGACTTCCTTAACAAGACCCCCATAGCACAAAAAAAACAACCAAGAATCAGTAAGTGGGATGCCATTAAACTAAAAAGCTTCTGCACAGCTAGGGAACCAATTAAGAATGTGAAGAGAGAGCCTACAGAATGGGAGAAAATCATGGCCAGCTATGTCTCTGACAGAGGTCTAATATCCAGGATAAACAAAGAACTCAAAAACTTAATACCAAAACCACAAATAACCCAACGGAACCTTCTCAACAGAAGAAATGTAAAAGGCCAATGGATATATGGGAAAAAAAGCCACATGAAAAGCTAAATAAAATTGTTTCACTCTTTCTCTCTCTTTCACTGTCCCTTTCTCTTTAAAAAAAAAAAAGAAAAGAAAAGAAAAGAAAAAAATAAGTTACTGTGGAGCTAGTTCAGTGGTTATGGGGCTTGCCTGGCATGCAGGAGGACACAGGTTTAAACCCCAGCACCATATACACAACAAAGTGTCAGAGCAATGAAATCCACATGAAAAACTAAAATAAAAATTGATTCTCTCTTTCTCTCTCTTGTAAGGAAAGAAGAGAATGAAGGAAATAAAGGAAAAAGCAACTCACAGTAACACAGGTTTATTGGGGGAAACCTGCAAAGGGGAGGTCTGGGGTAGATTTTGGGAGAGTAGGGGAGGAGGAGATTAGGTAAGTGCTAGGGAGTTGTCAGGGAAGAGTCCTTTCTTGTGATGATGGGAGTGTTTGGGCTTCCTTTGCATGACTGTATTATTTTTGGGACAGGAAGTGAAGTGACTCATTCTAAGATGGAGGAAATGTTTCAACACGGCATTGCCAAAGTCAGGTTCTACCTAATATCTCTCTCTCTTTTTTTTTTTTTTTGAGTCACTGTGTCAGAGAAGCAAGGACTATATTCAAAACGTTAAGCGAACTAACACTGTTTCACTCCTGACTCAGTTGTCTAAATTGCTGAGATTTCAGGAATGTGCCACTGTGCCCAGCAACAGTTACTGTTCTAAAAGATGGCCCAAAATATAAATTTAAGGGAAGAAACAAGGGATAAATGAATGGGCAAATAGGGAAAGAGAGATATAAACAAGAGAGATATTTTTTTTAGTTTAAAAGAAAGGTTAGGGCTGGAGCGGTGGCTCAGCAGTTACGGCGCTTGCCTGGCATGCGCAAGTATGCGAGTTCGAACCCCAGCACCACGTACACAACAAAGTGTCCAGGGAATGAAGGTCACATGAAAAACTAAATAAAAATTACTTCTCTCT
>PVKS010032626.1:0-22369 GCA_004027875.1 Aplodontia rufa | reverse complement strand
TTCCTCCCTCCCCCCATCCAAAACACACACACACACTTTATTTTCCTCTCTTTTCCTTCTCCCAGACACCCTCCCATTTTTCTCACCCTTTGGAAAAGAAATAGGTCTTCTTTTACCCACAATTCCAAGGCTCTGATAATCCTAATAGGGGTGATCATGCAAAGTGGTACCCAAGTCTCTTCCTGCCGTGTGTGCGTGTGTGTGTGTGTGTGTGTGTGAGAGAGAGAGAGAGAGAGAGAGAGAGAAAGAGAGAGAGAGAGATTTGCACACACTGATCACCAAATAAAAAGATGAACCTTGGATAAGGGTGTTGAACACCTAGAGAGTTGAGTGTATCTAGCCACACTACTAGGTTTTAATCTAGGATTTCTGACACTAGCATAAATTTCAGGAACAAGGCTGAATGCAGGCTGAAGCCAAAGGAAAGAATAGCAGGAGCATTTGGGGTGGAGAAAATTGCTGAGAATAAAGAAAGAAGCACAGGGCGGTCAAATGTGTCTCCCCCTTCTCTCGGATAAAGACACCATCACCGTCTTTCCTCGCACACACGCAGGTTGTTCCGCACAGAACTTTCCATCCATGGTTCCAGAGGAAAGATTCTTGAGATTGCCCATCAAAACCCTCCAGAGAGGGCTGGAGCGGTGGCTCCGAGGTTACAGCGCCTGCCTGGCATGCACGAGGATGCGGGTTCAAACCCCAGCACCACCTACACAAGGAGGTCTCCGAGCACAAAAGCCACATGAAAATAATAACAACAACAACAAATAAAATAGATTCTCTCTCTCACTATCCCTTTCTCTTAAAAAAAAAAAAACTGCAGGAGACTTTTCAAACTGCCTTACAGATAATCCCCAGCCCCCTTCCTGGGATGTGCAGGAGGGATAATGGATACCGGCAATGCAAACAGAAACTGGGCAATGTCTCCAAAGGCATCCTCAACCTCGGCTTCTCTCCCTGTTTTATTGAGGTATGGTTGACAAATAGCAATGGTGTACATTGAAGGTCCCCAGCGTGGTGATCTGACACACCTGCTGGTCATGGATGGTCACCACCATCACCTTCATCAACACATCGCCTTCTCTTAGCAAGTTCCTCTCTTTCCCACCTGAGTCTCCCCCAGGATCCTGTCTTTTCTAACTCACCAATAAGAAACCAGCCCTTCAGTAGCTTGGGTAGATTTTCTTTTTTTTTCAAACAGCTAATGTTCAGGGTCTTCCCAGTCAAGCTCTGGTTGTGTTTAATGGGAAATTGACTAAATGAGTTTATTGTTGGATGATATGTATGAATTTTTAGTAAAACAACAGGAAGCTAAGCAAGGAATAGTAAATATCAGGAAACAACAGTGAGACTGATAACCAGGTATGGAAGAGAGGGTTTCTGGAAATGATTCCCACTTGGACCCATGGAAGTGGGCAGTTAGGTATGCTTATGTGCACAAAGACTTAGCAGCTTCAATATCCAGATGTTAAAACATACCACTTACAATTATTTATAAGGCATACCTGTATGTCGTTACCTAAATTACTGGAAGTGGAAAATCATATTTCTCATATTTTTAGCAACTAATCTTCAAGTATGTCTGTGACTACAATAACGTCGTATGGGTTCCAGGATGGGAATTAACAAGGTTAAGCGTAAGACAGGAGGTAAAGTGAGGGATAAGGAGGTTGAGGTTTGGGGATTTAACTCTACAAATTACTGTTTATTAAATGTACTTATCCGTTTACTTGGTGAAAGCATTTGACAATTTGCAATGACATGATAAAAATGCCATCAGGGTTCCAGAAAATCATTTTGATTTCTTTCAATTCATTTACTTCTGCTTATTCATATCTTTCTACAGCAAATGTCTTTTGGGACCATAACTTTCTATACATTTTGAAAGCCAGTTGTGATAGAAGACTTTAATGGCCTTGTACAAGATACACTCCCATAAAAAATGATGATACCCACTCAAGACAAATGTACACATTTCATCATAGCAAATCCTCTTTATTTTAATGGCTATAAAACCAGATGTTGAGCAAATGTCTACAGCAATTAAAAACAGGGAGCAAATTCATGAACCACATTTACTGAAGCTAAATGTTTCATTGAAGGAAAGATTGTTCCTGAATTACAGGCCTTTAGTAAATAAAAGCCGCTTGAATTTTGAGTGTGTTTGAATTTGATAGCATGAAACTGGGCTCCTCTAATACTTCCTTCCACTGGTCATATTAATGATTGAAAGAGAAACTCTAAATTAAATTTCTAGTTTGACAATTGACCATGCCTCAACTACAATTCATTTATTACTGCATTGAGTATGTTATTGTCACTGTGTAAAGTATGGCATCATAGAGCATTCTAATGCAAGGTTTAAGATGGCATAAGCCACTGCTAAGAATTGACTAGGAATCAGCTTGCTGTTGCTTATGCACTTTGCCTATAACACTTGTTTAGTTTTCCAAGTGCTCTCCATGCTCCAGGTGCAATGCCAGTCACTGGGTTTCTGTAGGTACACAGAACAAGGTCACTGCTCTCTGGAACACCACCTACTGGCAAGGGAGATAGACCAGAGACAGGCAATGACATCTCAGCATGGTACCCACCATGGTACTCTGAGAGAGGAATTGGAGTGCTGGGATAGAGGCCCATTCCACAGAGTTCAGGAGGCTCCATCCCAGCTGGGAGAAGAGTCATTGAAGTCCCATCTCCACATACCACTGGCCTTATCAAGTGCCCACCACCACCCTGATTATGGAAGTCTTGCCCCAGAGTCCTTCCAGGACTTTTCTGCAGGGGATTTTACAGGAGTCATCCTGATGAATACATATTTCACCTCGGTTGTAGTTTACCTGTCAATCAGTTATCTACTCTAGTGGCCCAGAAATAATCACAAACAAATTGCAAAACAGGACAGATTAAAACACAAATATGAATAGTCTTTCTAAAATCACTTTAAATTGAAGGCTTGGCAGATTATTCTTATGACCAAAAGTGACAAAAGCCAAGACATTTCTAATACCAGTGCTGTCTCACCACAGCTCTGATCACAAGGTGTGGAAATTCCAATATGCTTGTCAGTCTCTCCCATGACACTGAGATTTTCAAGAACTGGAATGGCTCATGGTGGGTCATCTATAAATGTCTGTCAAATTCTATCAAAGGCAACTTATTTCCAGCAAGACTCATCAATGCTGAAAATGATTCAGTTTGTCAAAAATGGTTACTTTTCTCCCATGATTGTCATAGCAAGAATCCCAGACAAATGGTCTCTATGCATACCTGGTGACCTAATTGTGGACTAGGTTGTTCTATTTAATAAGGTACTCTGTTTCATAGAAGATTACCCAAAATACTTTATTTGGGTTATCAATTTAGAAGAGAAATCTTAGACTACAATATAATTCACAACACCAAACAAAGCCAAAGGGACAGGATTATATCTATTGCTGATGATTCAGGACGTAGGTCACTGTGAAGTTCAAGTGTCACTTGCTTAGAGTATATGAAAATGTCAGTTAACAGAGGTTTTCAGTGAGTTATCACTGGAATAAGAAACTATTTTAAAATTAAACCCTAGATTTGTTCAGGTCTACCTGTCTCCTTTTGCAAGCTTGCTGGCAATTTCTTTTCTTAGGGAATTTCCTGGTCTTGTGTATTTGATTGAGCACATCTTGTTATATGGGATATGGATATGCTGGAGTGGGGACTTATAAAGAAATTACTGTGTTCTGGAAATTCCACTAAGCACTAAGTCCTACAATAGTGCAAGGCAGACTCTATTCTAGTCAATTTACAGAGGGGAACTGCGGTTTCAAGTTTACTTACTCCAGGTTACAAAACTAGGCCTTCTCAGAGCCAGAATGGGGGTGCTATCTGTACGATTTCAGTGTCCTAATTCTTAAGTACTGCTCCATGCTACCTCCACTGAGTTGATTTACAGAAACATTAGGTAAGCCTTGAAGGCTTTAATCGTTCTTTCTAGTTACTACTAAAACTTGAGAGAAAAAATGTGAACACTGTCCTCAGAGCCTTTTTAGGGTGACACCAATTTCTTCTACTCTAGACCCTTCAGGGTCTTTGTCCTTCCCCCTTTCAGGATGTTTGTCACTTTCATTGCAAACCTGAAGTGTTCTTTTTCTTCCCTGCTGTCTAAGGCCAGGCAAAGATCAGATGTTACTTCCTGGTCAGTCAATAATAAGGACCTGCTCTGTGCTCCACTCTGGACTAGGTGGCACACGGAGCAAGGATGAGTGTTGGGGGGAAATGTCCAAATGAGTTCTCAGAAGAAAAAAAAATCCTCCAAACCATGGTGAGGCACTAGGTGGTTTCCAAGATTGAGGTCGGTCCTTATCCACATACCTTCTTTCTTCTTCATTCTTCTCAGGAATGCACAACGAACAGCCAGAGAAGGTCTGCATTCTGCAAGGAAAGTTCTTGGGAAATTCTTTCCATATCTCTTAACTTTAGGGAAATTTTCTCCAGCTTCTGAAGGCCCCAATTGGATTGCTCAGCCCTCCATTCAGGCTAGACCTCTAAGCTCAGACTGTGCAGCATGAATTTCTGATTAAGGCTTCTCTCTGAGGGCCTGGCACATAACAGGAAAATAGGCCATGCTAACAAACTCCGTCTCCTCTCTTTGTTTGCCTTTATCCCATCCTTTGTTTGAGATACATCAGGCATCCCCATGTTCCAAGGGCCACATTACATCCTAGGGGAAATGGATGGGGGAATTGAAACTCATCTGTACATTGAACCAAGGCATCAAGGAAAGCTCAAGACGATAAGATGCTATGGAAACAAAATTGGACCCTTTACAGGAATGTTATTTTTAAAATTGTGTTCAAGGGGTTGGAGTGGTGGCCCGGCAGTTATGGTGCTTGCCTGGCATGCACGAGTACACAGGTTCAAACCCCAGCACCATGTACACAACGAAGTGTCTGAGCAACAAAAGCCACGTGAAAAACTAAATAAAATTGCTTCTGTCTTTCTCTGTCTCTCTCTCTCTCTCACTGTCCCTCTATCTTTAAAAAATAAAAAAAATTCAAACCCCAGCACCACGTACACAACAAAGTCTTGGAGCAACAACAGCCACATGAAAAACTAAATATAACTGTTTCTCTCTCTAAAACAAACAAAAACAAACAAACAAAAAAACCCTTTGTGTCAAATTAGGAGTGAGCAATGGAAAACTATATGTGAATATATATTAATTCTGTACTCTTATTGCTTCCTAAGCATCTTCAAGTTCCACCTTCATTTAATGAAACTGAAACTGGAAATCATGAATGGTACATTACAGGAGCAGTGCTGTAGAAAATGTTTAACATGTGTGCATGATTTTTAGAATCTCCCGCTTTAGCTAACTTTGTCAATTAACTGACCACTTCTGACATCTGACAAATGGGCTTCTATATATACAGTTAGACAAATGTTAAGGGTTTGAGACAAATAGGAAAACTACTGGAGGTCTTGATGAAGACATAAAGAAGTTTCCCTGGATGTCGTGTGTGGATTTGACAAATGGGAAGAGAATACGTCATGGTACTTTTAATGTATTCTGTTCAAAAGTTTTAAGAAGGAAAAATATACATAATTTATATACATAAAAGTCTTTCAGGTGTAAGTTCAAAAGAACTGTTGGATATCTGATATAGAAAGAGCTTATTGCCTAGGAATTGAAAGGATAGTTTCCAGACTGAAAAGAAATGAGTAGGGAAGTAAAAGTCATCTCACAATTGGGGAAAATAAAAGTCCTGTCTGCTACTATACACATGTGCATAAATGTCCCACAGAGAAATTATTTTTCTGACTGAGAGGGACCCTCAGAGCACAGGAAAACTTCTGTGGAACAAGTATTTCTCTTATGTTCAAAGAAGGTAGAGGGAATGTATGTCCCTCAGATTTGTTTAAGAACGAACAATCAGCCTCCTTTGGAACAGCAATTAGAGTCCAGCATGTGGAAATTGATACTGGCATTGAAGAAAGTCATCAACCTGAGATGGCTTTGACAAGTTTTTAATACCTAATATGCACATGAGAGAAAAAAGAAATACTTTTTAAAGGACAAGAAAATCTAGAGTTGAGGAAATCATTAGTGATATTTCAATTGATAATGAGAAAAAATTGTTCGTTCCTTGGATTTCTTTAAATCTTGCTCCAAATGACATCTACCTTAAATTTGTTGTGCAAAACCAATAATCAGAAATATCAAACTAATTTTAAAATTCTTTTTAATTGCAACATATCTGATAGTATATTATCTATTTGCAATATATGGATAACAACTTTTTCTATAGGAGCTCCCAACAACATAAAAAAAAATCTCTCTACAGAAAAAGGTGATAATGATTTTTTTAAATAGGCAATCAACAAAAAGAAAATCCAAATAATCGAAAAGATCCATATGCAGTGGAAGGTTAAAGTGTCATGAGAAAAATAAAATAGGTGTTAAAGTGTCGGATGTACTCTAGGTGGAAGCTGAAAAATGTTTACCTGAAAACATTATAATGACTACTAGAGATTGGGAATAGGAGTGAGGAGGGTGGCAAAAAGGGTTGGATTTGATCAGCGAATATTATATATATGGAAATATCACACTGAACTCCATTCCTATGTTGATTAACATGTGTTAATAACAATGTTTAACTAGGTATCTCAGATTCCAGAGTGATGCCAGGCATGCTGAGTAATTGTGAAACCTATTCTGCCACCTTATATAACCACCCACCTCTGGATTGTAAGAGTGGAGAAGTGGCCATTGGAAGAAAAAAAAGTTGCCATTATACTGTTTCCCCTTTTCTTTCTCCCTTCCTTCCTTCTCGCCTCCAACCATTTGGGAAGACCTTTAAGGAAATGGCTGAGAGTGTGATCTGTGTCCCCTGAGCCTGCAGCAGCGTAGGGACTGGGTTTGATGCTGTCCGAAAGCAGAGGGCTCCATCTGGAGTAGAGTGAAGTTACATCAGGAGCTAGTTTCTTCCAGCGATGGTTGCCTGTGGGTTGATAAATAAGAAGGGAGGAATAAGAGGGGTTTTATAGAAGACCTCCGCCCAGCAGGCTTCGTGACAGGAGCTGGACAACCTCCACAGAAAGAGGTGCTGCGTGCAGAGTTGTGCGGGGTGCAGAAGAGGCTAGCAGAGGAAGGGCACTGTCCACATCGAAGGAGTCAGCAGAAAGAGAAGCCCAGGAAAGCATTAGTACTCAGATCACATCTGTCTTCTCCGGAGTTGTGGGGAGACTGAGTTGGGGGAAAGTACTTCTTATTAATTGATAAAGTTTTTTAAAAGTTACTTAATACACCAAAAACCTTTCTTTCAGCTAATTTGCTAATCTGTATGAGATGGGAAACGAGCACACCTTTCCTTCTATTGCAAACTTTCCAGCCTTGATCAGTTCCACAAGGAGGGGGATGAAGTTTTTAAGTGGAGAAAAGGGCAGAGTTATATGATATGACACTGGACTAGGTAGTGTAATTTGTGATACGAAGCTGTTCTTGGAACAGGAAATGACAGGACTATTTGTAAAAGTTATGGAACCTGCCAGGGGAATCTTCCAAGGTTCATGGAAGAATGATCCTGCAGAGTGTTTTGAATGGACAGCGGAGAAATGATTAAAATTGCTTTTGCTTACACCCTATTGAAGCCATTTGCTTCAACTTCATTTGCTCCATTGGTTGGGCAGAGGGAGAAAGGGAAGAAAGGAAAACGGAAGGAAGAGAGGAAAGAATGGAGGAAGGAAAAAGGGAGAGAGTAAAGGGAGAAACATATATGCTAACAGAAACAACCAGATACCCATTCTTATGTAACCATTTGACAAATTCGTTTCTCTAAAGGCAATCCCCATAGAAGGTGCTGATGAAAAGAACCAGCAACTCTTGTGTAATATTGGCAGCAGAGTTCATGCAACTTCCTGTAGGGCTTTTTGGAAATCAAAAGCTTTAAAATCCATCTTTTAACCTAACAATTCTACTCCTAGGAATTTATTCCAAAAAAGTCAAATCAGATGTGCACAAAGATTTTGCTACAGAAATTCTCACTGTGGTGTGTTTCATAATAACAACCATAAAATAGAAAACTATGCTATAAAATCCTACAGAAAAGAATATATCTTTGGAATTGCTTTAGTGCATATATAATGGATGGTATGATGTATATCCTGGATGATGACTTTTCTTCCTTTTTCTTATTTTAATTTTATATAATAAATACTCATTCAATTAATAAGAAAAAGAATAAATCTTAAGAGTATTTTCGTAAGCAATGAGACACAATTATCTGAATAGTGGGCTATGCTCCTAAACCCATCCCTGGTCATCCATGCCTATTAATACACATCTCTGGTCTGTGTACTCATAATCCAGACCTTACCAACTAAAATTATTAGAATTTAGTGAATTTGAGTTAATCAGAACCGGTGTTAGTACATCACAATGAACTAATCAAAACTGAGGTTAAGAAGCCCAAATATGCCCAGGCAGGCATATAAATCTAGTAATTTCAATGACTAAAACACACGTATATGGTCATTTACATCTGTAACATGGGGGAATTACAGAGGAGACATTAGATCAGAAAGTGAGGGAAGTGGGGAGATCCTAGATAAGGATCGGGTTTAAGCTACTCTGTCATTATGTACACATGTATGAATGTGAAGCAACAAATCTCTTCATTACATAAGACAATGTTGAACGAATTTAAAAAAAAAAACTGAGGTTATAAATCAAAGGTTTGAGAGTAAAGTACCAGTGTCCTACCAGCTAAGGACCAAGTCCAGAATAAAATCACATGTTATGAACTGAATGTGTGCCCCCCCGCAAATCCGTAGCTTAAAGCCCTAAAATCTAGTTTGGTTATATTTAGAATAAAGAAGCAATTAAGATTAAATGAGGTGATAAAGGGAGGTCAATTGATGCAATTGGATTAACAGCTTCAGAATAAAACTCACCAGAGAGTTAGTGCTCTCTGTCTGTCTGTCTGTCTTTCAACCTCTTTCTCTTCCCACATCCTCTGTGTGCAAACATAAGGGAAGGTCCTTGTGAAATAGCAAGGAAATAGCAAGAAAGTGTCTATCTTGAAGTCAAGAAGACACCCTCATCAGAAACCAACCTTACCAAATCCTGATCTTGATTTATATCCTCCATAACTGTGAAAAGAAATATTTTTTGTTGTTTAAGCAACCCAGTCTATGGTATTTTTTTTATTACAGTTGAACAGACTAATATAAATTTTGGTACCAAGAAGGAAGATGCTACTGCAACAAAGACTTAAATACGTGGAAATGACTTTGGACCTTAGAAAACACATCATCCTGAACAGAATGTTGGTGAAATATGGACACTCAAGACTGTTCTGGTGAAGTTTCAAATGAGAAAAAGAAAGAAGCTATTGGAACTGGTGGAAAATGTCATCCTTTTTATAAAGTGGCAAAGAACTTGACTGCATTGTGTTCTCGTGTTTTGTGAAAGTGGAGTTTGTGAGTAATGAAACTGGACACTTAGCTAAGAAGATTTCTTAGCCAAGTGTTGAAGGAGAAGCTTTGTTTCTTTTTACTGTGTATAGGAAAAGGGGAGGAAAGAGAGAATTTGAAGGAATTGTTAAACAAAAAGAAATCAGACTCTGAAGGTATAGAACTTGTTCAATTTGTTCATGGTGCAAAACAAAAAAAAAAACCCAAGAAAACAGGTTCTGAAGAGAATGTTACAGGTTTGGCTGAATGATCACTTGATAAGGAGATTGGTAAGAGAGTGTGCCACAGATTTGACCAGCCCTATTGGCATACACCAATAATAACAATGAAATTATACCTGCAGAATCAGTGGCAGTGTGAACCAAATGGAATGGGGTGAGATAATAGAGCAATTGGGCTGAGAGCATGCTTTATTTTCAAGAAGAGAGAAGGGGGGTGCCCCTGAGCTTATAGAGATGAACAGCCCAGAAGACAGAGCTCTTTCCCCCTTGTTCTCAAAGGCTTCAGAGGTTGAGGTCCCTGCCTCAGCTTCAGCTAGCCAGGCTTTCCCACTGGGTGCCACCTGGAGAATACAGAGGGAAGGGGTGGGTTGCCCTGCAGGTTGGGGGGGTGCTGCCACTCACTGGGTCTGGTGGGCTGGAAATTCAAACACAAAGCTTTACTCTGGAGCCTTAAGAGCTCATGGAATTTGCCTTGCTGGGTTTTGGACTTGCTTGGGACCTGTCACCTCTTTCTCTTTCTTATTTATCCATCTTGGAATGAAAATTCCACCTTATATCTGTCTAGCCCTTGTATGGTGGAAACACTCAGCTTGTAGGGTTTCACAGACTCACAGCTTAAGAGCAATTTTGCCTCTGGATGAATTGTACTTCAAATCTCACCCATATCTGGTCTCAATATTTAGATGAGACTGTGGACTTTAGCTTTAGAAATGATGCTGGCATGATATAAAACTTTTGGGGATGTTTGGATAGATTGAATATACTTCTCATGTAAAAAAGACATAAATTTGGTGATGCTGGGGTGGAATATTTATGAACCAAATACTTACGTTGAGACCTTAAACCCCGGGGTGGATATATTATAAAATAGTGATTCTTGGGAAGCAATTAAGATTGAATGAAGTATAAGGGTGAAGTTATGATTCCATAGGATGAGTGTCTTTATAAGAAGAGATACCAGAGAGCTCACTGTCTCCACACATGCACATTGAGAAAAGGCCATGTGAGGACGTGGCAAGAAGACAGGCATCTACAAGCCAGGAGGAGGGCCCTCACCAAAAAGCAAATTTGCCAGCCCATTGGTCTTGGACTTCCTTGCTGTAGAACTGTGAGAAACTCCTGTTTAAGCCTCCAGGATGTGGTATTCTTTTGTAACAGCCCAAACTGACCAATACACCAAACTAAATGGTGATGAGACTGAGATTGTAAATCAGTAGACCTTTGGGGACCTTAAAGACAATGAAGATCTATTTATCCCATGAGGATGCTAAGGGTGATTTCGGGAGAAAGAAACAAGTGGAAGTTAGTTATTACTGCTGAATTCATGCAGGAATATACATTTAGTTTCTCAGAGCTTTTATTTTTCATTAAATGACTGTTTCTACACTGCTCCTTATTTCCTTCTAGCCTGTCCATCTTCTGTTGCTGTCTTTGTCAGTCTATACTGTTTTAACACAGAGTGACTTCAGGTTGAGATGGAAGAATCAACCTGGACAAAAACCTCACTCTCCATTCCAAACAGCAGACTTAAAATATATACTCATTTAGTTGGCAAAAAAATTAAGTTTGGCATTACTAAAACTAAGAGAGAATGTGACTCTCTTTACACGTTGCCTGTGGGGGTGCAATTTGGTGCAGTCATTTTGAAAAACATTTTAGCATTACCTCCTAAAATTGTATATCCATAAACTATAATCCACTATTCCTGAACATCCAGGAGAAATCCTTGAAGATACAGAGCAGAAAAATTCCATAGCAATGCTGTTCATAAATAATAGCAGCAAAAGCTTGGAAGCAACTCATACTACCATTGAGAAAGAGCAGGTGAATAAACAATGACATCTTCACAAAATTAACTGTTATGTAGTCTCCAAACAAATGGTCCAAAATGAAAAAAAATTAAATCTCACCAACATTATAGAAGGCAAAACTTCTCTTGCCAAGTCAAAAACAATTAAAACTATACTTTATAAAATGTATACAGATGCACTAAAACCACATGTTAAAAAAAAGCAAAGGAATGGCAAAGGCAGGGTCCATAAGTATGAACATAGGCAAGGAACTGAGTTGGTGAGTGAAATTGTTAAATGGAAGTTATCATCAATCATTTAGCTTTAGGAGGAAGTGGGCCAAAGGAAGGAAGGAAAGAAAGGCAGATATAAGACAAAAATCTCTGTGAAGATTGAACAAATACCTCTCAAGGTTAAGAGATCTGTAGACCAAAATAATAAGGAAACCCACAGCCGATCATTAGCCTCAAGAAACACCCATCAACAAATAGTGATTCTGATAGGATCACCCACCTACCCATTGGGGGTTTCCAGCAGCAGCAGCAGCCCTCGTACCCTGTCTGAGCCAGGGTCCAGAACTGGTATGGACCTCGGTTCTAACTTCAGACAGAGTTCAGAGCCATGACCCCCAAGTCTGCTGAAGAATTTCTAAGAAATTTTAATGCCAATATATACTGTAAACTCCAGAAAGGGAGTCATACATTGTAATATTCCTCAAGCTTATTTGCCCACTCTTGGACTCTTACTTTTCTTTCTTTCTTTCTTTCTTTCTTTCTTTCTTTCTTTCTTTCTTTCTTCTTTCTCATTCTTTCTTTCTTTCTTTTTTTAGAGAGATAAGGATAGTAAGAGAAAAACTCAATTTTATTTAGTTTTTCATGTGGCTTTTGTTGCTCTGAGGCTTCATTGTGTACATGGTGCCAGGGTTTGAACCCGTGTACTGGTGCAAGCCAGGCAAGCACTGTAACTGCTGAGCCACCACTCCAGCCCCCACCTTGGACTCTTGAAGCACTGGTGTTTCTTGGAACATGTTGGTTAATGCTGTCTTGTGGTGCCAGCCCATCAGAAGCATTTCCAGAATGTGATTGGCTCAGGTGAAAGAGAAGGAAGCTTGTCCTTTTTTTGCCTCACCCCACCACCACCTGTGACGTTGAACATTTTATCCTCTGTGCTTGGCATGTTAATAGATGCTTAGCAAACATTCACTGAAGGATAAACACAAAATTTTTAAAATTATAAAAGGGAAGAGGTCAAGGGCCAAAAGGAAGGAGACAGGGAAGAGGTCTGTGGTATACAGACTGAAGTGAAGAAACACAGAGCTAATGGAAGAAATTATTCTGAGTGAAATAAGCATAACCCAGAGAACCAAGGGTCGAATGTCTTCACTCATCTGTGGAGGCTGGAGCTAGACCCTGGCCATTGAGAAAGGAGGTCTAGTATCATGTTTTAAATCTGGATAAGGCGTAATGTCACACAACCTAAGGCATTTGTAGAGATGTATTGGGAAGGAGGAGGGGGAGGGATAAGGGTGGGTAATTGGGGAGGCTCTTGGGGGTAAATCTAATTTTCAGAATTTATATATATTATATTATTTCGTTAGAAGCTTATTTGATTGTTCAACAAATAAATTCCTGAATAAAATAAAAACAAAAACTAAAGAAACAGAGAGCTAGTTTGAATCATGGCTTCATGGCTTCATGATTCATTACATACTTTAAGTATGTAATGAATCTCGAGAAATCTTGAGAAAACTTCCCAAACCTCCTCATCTATAAAATGAGAGCATCCTTACATTACTAGGATATTGGGTGGCATTATGTAATAAGGTCTATTATAATTCTGGGTACACTTTCGATGTTCAATTACATTTCTTTTCATTAAAAAAAAAAAACGTGAATTCCAATGGGTTGAACGTGAAAGAGTAGCAGTAGCTAGGTCATCGGCATTACGGGGAGAGCCACTGCTGGGGAGCTGGGAAGGAGGGCACTGAACTGCAATGAGCACTGTCAGCTGTTCCAGAAGACTGGAAACTGCACTCAAGGAATATGCAGATATTTTATATCTCTGCTTAAAACCCAGCTAGATTCTGTTCCAGGTGATTTCCAAGTTATATTCTGGCACAATGAGGAATCTGTGGTAACCTCTGCTCAGAGGGCAGTTTCATTCCTAATCTTTTGAACTGGGTAGTTACCAGGGAATGATTTAAATGAACAAAAAAAAAATGACTAGAAAACACTGAACACCTACATTCCTGCTATAATAAGAAAGTCAGTGTGACTCAGAGGGGAGCTGCTCAGTTTTGGTGAAATGTCTGAAACAACTCAAGATATTGGGCCTCTATGGTCTTCACTACTTCTAGTTTAGAAGCAAGGGCTTGAAATGGCGTCTAAGGGTGTACTGTATTCTAGGACCACAGCTTACGAATGCTCTGGACAGAAGTTGTACCAAAGACTTAACTGACTGACAGAGGGCGCCCCTGGGCTCAGACTGAGTCTATCCTCTGAGCAATGCTGCTAGACTCTTGCACATTCTGTGTGTTGCCTTGTCTCCTCTGATTAACAGCATCTTCACTTGCCTTGTACACTATCTGTTAGAGAGCTGCTTAAAAGATCTTTTATTTGTCTTTAATTGGAAATGAGTATTAGTGGATAAAATGGCAAAATGCCTACAGAGTTATATAGTATGTGGTTTTAGAGTACCAAGAACAGTTTTCTTACGTGATATGGGAAATAATTTTCTTCTTTAAAAATATGGAATTCATGTGTAAAGATATTCATTAAAAATAAAAACGATAAACAGAGTCAAAATGTTAAATCACCTTTCATCACCACCACCTACATCAATCTCTCCTGTCCACCACCATCAATCTCTGCTCCCAAAAGGTAGTCACAGTGTGGGAGAATTCTGGTGGGTCTCTCCATTAAGGTGTCTTGAATCTGTACTACTAACAACAAAGAAAAGATCACATGACCTGACCCAGGCTGGGCCAATCATGCTATCACTCTCCTAATCACAAGAATTAGTTCAGGAGTGACTATGTTGACCAAACAAGATCATTTAGACTCTATTTCTGGGATTGATATATTGACACTGGGGAAAAGAAGAATCCTTTCTATTGTAGCTGCTAAGCTTGCATCATGTAAAACTAGAACAGTGGTGACCTTCTTTCTTAGAAGAAGAATCAGAGGGATGAAGAGGGAGGGACTCACTGATAGTGTTTGAGCCCTGGTTTATCAGAACTGAAATTTACTGGGATTGAGAGAAGTGAGTTTCTGGATAGGTAGATAGAGATGATGATAGATAGATGACATAGATGATTAGACAGATGATAGATAACATAGATAGGTAGATGACAGATGGATGATAAATATAGATAGATGATAGATAGATAGATAGATAGATGATAGATAATAGATAGATAGATCTATTTCCATCTTGTGGGCTCCACTTCTTTAGACAACCCTGAATCCCTAATATAGTAAGAATGGATCATTATTTCTTTGATCACTCTCTAATTATGAGTCATTTACATTGTTTTCAACATGACTACTTTAAACAGAGCTAAGCCTATGATGTTGGTGTGTTTTTATTCCTGTAAGAGAGATTCCCAGGGGCTGGAGTAGTGGCTCAGCAGTTACGGCACTTGCCCAGCATGCCCAAGTACATGGGTTCAAATCCCAGCACCCACGTACACAACTAAGTGTCAGAGCAACGAAAGCCATGTGAAAAACTCAATAAAAAATTGATTCTCTCTGTCTCTCCTTCTCTCTCTCACTGTCCTTCTTTCTTTAAGAGAGAGAGAGAGAAAGAAAGAGAGAGAGAGAGAGATTCCCAGTAGCAGAATAGCTGGAGAAAAGTATAAACATTTAAAAATTTACCTTTTGATCTTACATCGCAAATTTCCCTTGCAAAAAGGATTTTCTGGCTCTTATTGTCATCAACAGTATGCATCACTGTGGTTATTTTTCTACACTATGCACACTGAATGCTAAAAATATCTTATGTTAAACAATCTAAAGGTCAAAAGTTAGCATGTCCTTAGTTCTTTCATTTACACCTAGTTGCTTAATTTGCATTTGCTGGGTTACTAGAGATATTGAGTTTGTTTCCATGTCTTCTTTGACCATTTGTATTTCTTCTTCAGTGACATACTTTTTCAGGTGATTTTCCTTTTTCCTACTGATGAATAGTTGTGCTTTGTTACTTTTGATATTAATTTGTATTTGTTATATAGGTTTCAAATATTGACTCCCAGTCTGTCATTTATTTTTATTAACAGTTATGACATCTGTTATTTGCTCTGGAATCAAGAACGCCTCATTTCAAATCTTACTCCTATAACTTATTAGCTACATAACTCTGGGGAAATCACTTAAGTTTTCTAGAATTAAGTTTTCCCAGTTAAAGTAGGGATCAGAGTAGCACTCTGATCGTTGAATTATTGTAAGCATTTAAATGAGATAATTCATGAAAAGTGTTTAGCACTCTTTTGGCACCTTGAAAATATTCAATTAATTGCAAATGCTTTGATTTTTTATGATTAATATGCCATCTTGATGAGTACATTTTAATGTAGCCACATCTATCATATGCAAGTTACATGCCAGTCTGAATGGTTTTGGGTTTGTTTGTTTGTTTGTTTCAAGAAACAGAAAACTAAGCTATAAAAATGGCTTCAAAACAACCAAGATGTACATTTGCAAATAACAAGACATACTTAGGTAGAGCAGTTCCAAGGTTGAACTGCTTCAACAATATCACAAAAGTTGGGATTCTTTTCCCACTGTGCCAGTCTCAGCATGTGTGCTGGGCAGAAGTCAGCTGACACATTCATAGACATCCCATCCAGGTACAGCACCAAGTTGAGGAAGAAAACAATTTCTCCCCTACTCCTGAGGGTGAAGAAATATTTCCCAGAACTCTTCCCAACTCCTCTCATCCTGTCTAATTGGCCAAATCTCTGACACATGCCCATGCCCCAAACAATTACTAATGTGGAGAATAGGATTAAATTGACAGGTAAGTTATGATTTATTTTTGGAATATACAGAGTGGAAATGGAAATGCAAGCAAAATCAAAAGTCAGCCCCTATATATCAGGATTAGTATTAATTGCATAATATAAAACACTTAAATAAAGAGCTTTAAGAGCATACAGATGCTTAATTTACTCACATAGATGCCAAAAACAGGCATTCCAGGCCTGGTAACAGTGACTCTATGATCATGAGAGGTTCAGGCTCCTTAATGATTCCACTCTACCACCCTTAGTCCTGGCTTTCATCTCCAAGGTTGCGCCAGAATGGCTGCCAGAGCTCCAGTTATCATATTCATGTTCCCCTCAGGAAAAGAGGAAGGGAAAAAGGAACAAGTTGTGCCCCTTTCTATTGAGTCAAAAATTCCCTTTGAAGAGATTTTTTTTTCCCCAAACATTCTACCTAAAAACAACTTTGAATTAGCCACTGTAGCTGCAAGAAAGTTTGAAATTTAGTCTTCTAACTGAACACATAGTTACTGAAACGAATATATTTGTATTCTATAAGAAAGAGAAATGGATATTGGGTAAGCAATTATTAGTACCTGTCATAGCCAGAAAAGAAGAAAGGTACAGTGGCCTTTGAATGAGTAAGAATTTTTTTTTATTTTTCCTTTGTTATTTACTTAGTACGAAGTTTTTCCAGGTCTATAAATTAGAAAATCATTTTTTTTCTAGTGTGCGTTTTATTTTAGAGGCTGACACATTTAAAAAACTATCTTCTTTAACTCCCCTGCAACTTGAATGCAGGAGTGATTCAGATTGTGCTTATTAGAAGTCCTCACAGAAGATTTGGAAACTGGGCTCCAATTTAGACTCCACCTATCCATCCCTTTTGAGGTTTTAGAAGCAGTACAATAAACTTTTCTGTTTAAATTATTAGTGGGTTCTCTATTTTCTACAAGGGAACCCTGTGCTATACCATTCAAAGATTATAAAAATATTTTCTTATATTTTTAAAATTTCAAATTCTTACTTTTTATATGTATTTCATTAAACCACATGGAATTAATGTTGGTTATGGTGTTAAGAAATAGTGTAACTCTACCATATGAATAATCAAGTAAGCCAGCATCATTCCTTAAACAGTCTATTCTTCCTTAATTATTTAAAAATCATGTGTTTAATCATGTACTAATTTCTCTTATGAAGGAGATATGAAAAATTAAAGAAGGGAATATTATTATATTAAAATAAAACTTACAATTGTGTGTAGTGAAATACATGTGACTGAATTTGAATGAAAGGGGAATAGCTTTGGTTTGGTTTTGTTTTTTGTTTTTTTCAGAGCTGTTTCCAATCCTTGTTGTTTGATACCAGTTGCCCTGCAATGGACATGTATGTAGTGGACTGAGAGAAATAAGATAAAAAGAGAGAAGACCACGTGATGGTAATGCACTTTCCAACATGGGAGAACATTAAGCCTAAAACAGAAAAGATCAAGGAAAAATGTCTTTTTCATTACTGTGATTAGAACCACCCTTGTTCATATTCATTATACTGTAATGAAATCAAAACTAATGAAGGACAAATTTCCATATGGTTTAATCACCTGTACCTTGGGGAAAGTGCTGGACACATTTGAGTTGAACAGCAACGAAAGAAAGGTTTTACAATGGGTGGTTTGAGTGGTATTTAAAAGTCTGCGATATTGAGAGTACTGGCTATTTTCCCTCTGATTGGGTCAAGATTTTTGGATTCACTGTTTGCCTCATCTGCTGTCTCCACAAGCATTTCTTCAAAGAAGACAACAGAACTAATTTTTCCTGTATGCAGGAAACTGGACAGGGATTATAGCAATTGCATCCTGCTGGAATTATTTTTTTTTCTTCCTGCTGACAAGAGAGTTAAGATCAATCCAACAATCCTAGAAAGGACAAAAAAGATAATTAACTGTGATTTCCCTTGATTTGTTCCTGGATTCTTTTATTGTCTATTTTAGTACCAATATCAGTGTTTAAATTACTATGATATTATAAAATGTTAATAGCTGGTAGGTAAAAGCCCCTTCATTGTTTTCCTTCTCAATTTTCTTAGCTTGGCTCCTTCATGTGCATTTTTTAAAATACAATAATCCTTTCAAGTTTCATAAACTATCATTTTGGGCTTTTGATTGACATTTATTTGCATTTACCAACTAAATTTGGGCAGAATTGCTATCCTTACAATTTCAAATCTTTCCTTTCAAATTGTGGTATGATCCTATTAAGCTCTTCTTTTATGGTTTTTCAATAAAATTTTATATGGATCTTACATATTTCTAATTAAACTTGTTGGTTAGTATTTTGTTGCTAGGGTGAATACTTTTTAAAGTGCCTTTTCTATGTGGTTCTTGTCACTACAATAAAGCTGATAGGTTTGATATATTGATTTCATATTCAGAGGCCTTACTAAATTGTTTAACTAGTTCTAATGATTTTTATGTTATCTTTGTTGGTTATTTTTAAGTAGCCAATTATTCTATCTCCAAATATCAGTTTCATTCCTTCTTTTTCAGTAAGTGTGCCCATTTTTCTTGTCCTATTGCACTAACTAGTACCTCCAAACTAATGATGAAATGTACATTAATAATCCTTTCATCTCTTTCCCTTACTCTTAAGAAAATATTTCTAAAGCTTCATCATTGAGTATATTTTCTTTTATATTTATTTTTATTAGTGCGTTACAGTTTTACATAATGTTGGGATTAGTTGTCACATATTCCTAGATGCACACAATTCAGCAATACAATTTGTTCAATATTCCCTCCCACATCCCTCTACCTCCCTCCTTCCTTGCCTTTCTTCTGGGACCTATATTGTTCCTAAAAAACACAAATATAGTTCATAGTTCTTATACCTATGAAGAATATATATATATATGGCTATAGTATATACAGTAACATTTATAACTGCTTGGAATGTACCTTTCTTTATCTCAGTTCCAACATTTACCCTTCTCCTCTCTTCCTATCATCCTTTGTTATTCTTCAAAATATTTGACAATAGGATTAAACATTTACATTTTTGTATAGGTATGCAGCATAGTTTGTTCAAATATCTTATGAATATCTTGCAACTGTACCTCATAAATATTAACATTTTACATTTTTGTTCAATGGATCTAATCATGAGTTTGTCTCTACTTTACTCCCAAGCCTGGGTTTAGGACCAACCTCCACAAATGAGGGATACCATTCGGCTCTTGACTCTCTGTGTTTGGCTAACTTCACTCAGCATGATTTCTTCCAATGCTATGAATTTACCTTCAATAGATGCAATATCATTATTTCTAATCATTGAGTATATTTTCAATAAACTTTTTACACACTTTATCAAATTAAAAAGTCCCTGTTTACTACTATTCCCAGATTTCTATTTATTTTCTGTTTGTCTTCCTTTGCCATTTTAATAAAAGATATGTGCTGATATTTATCAAATGTTTGTTTTAGCTTCTACTGGGAGAGTAAATGGTTTTCTTCTTTAATTCTTTGTTTTGTTTTGTTTAATTTATTTTTTTAATTTTTTTTATTTATGAGCAACCTTGCAAGATTTTAACAAAATAATATAAAATGTGTATAAACTGTGTATATATTCTGGATATTGCAATTATCCCCAGGAGTGCCCCCCCAATTACCCTCCCTTATCCCTCCCTTCCCCTTCCCATTATAACTCTAAAAAAAGTATTAGATTGTAATGCTTTACATCTTATCTGGATTTAACTCATGTTACTAGACCAACTTTCTCATTGTCCAGGGTCTAGTCCCCACCTCCACAATGAGTGGAGACAATCAACCCTTAGATCTCTGGGTTAAGCTGATTTTACTCATCATGATCTCTTCCATAACCATCCATTTACCCTCGAAGGCTGCAATGTCATTGTTTCTAATTGCTGTGTAATATTCCATGGTATAAATGTAATGTAATGGTATTCATCAATAATTTCATAAATAAAATCCAGGCTTACATTCATAAAATAAATGCTACTTGATCACAATTGATCATTTTTCAAAGCAGCTATTTTTTTGAGTACAAGGATATAACCTTTTTAATGAATCTCTGTTAGAATGTACGTAAAGCCTCAGTGACTTGTGGGACTGTAACAAACATTTTCACATTTCATCCAAACCCCAGAAAGAAAAAAGAAAGAAGTCAAGGCTGAAAAAGTGCTTGAAGAAATAATGATTAAAAACCTCCCAAATATGGCAAACCATAAATTTACACATTCAAGAAGATGAATGAACGCCAAACAAGACAAATCTTTAAAATTCAATACCAAGGCACATCAAAAATGCAAAAATTCAATACAAAGGAAAAGTTTTGGAAGGTACTGTATCAGGGGAGAGGAAGACAGAATGACTACAGGTTTCTCATTAGAAACTGTGAAAGCCAACAAGTATACAAGTGGTCGAAATCTCTAGAAATCAGGGGAAAGCAAATCAAAACTAGTTTGAGATTTCACCTCATTTTCAGTTAGAATGATAATCATGAAGAACACAAGCAATAATAAATGCTGGTGAGGGTGTGGGGACCCTCACAAAATACTAGGAATACAACCACTATATGACCCAGCTGTACTACTCCTAAGTATTTTCACAAAAGAATTAAAGTCAGTATAGTAGAGTGATACATACATACCCATATTTATAGCAGCATAATTCAAAATAGTCAAGTTACGGAACCACCCTAGGTATTCATCAATAAATGAATGGATAAAAATGTAGTATATACACAATGGAGTTTTATTCAGTCACAAAGAATGAAACTATGTCCTTTTCAGGAAAATGGATGGAACTGGAGAACATGTTGAACAAAATAAGCCCGACTCAGAAAGCTAAAGGTTGTATATTCTCTCTCAAATGGGGAAGCTAGAGAGAAAAAAATATGGAAAAAGGGACCACATAATCATATGATATTATGTGCATGTACATATATATCACAATGTTATAATATTTCTCAAACCCTCTAACGTAATTTAGAGAACTCAAGAAAACCTGTATTTTTGTTTATCATGTTCTTTCTTCCTTTCTTATGTTCCAAGGTTTCTTTTATTTGTCATTTCTATGTAGAGAACTTCAATTAGTCATTATTTTGGAGTAAACCATAAAGAGAGTTGTGGTGGTGACAAATGCTCTTGATTTTATTTCTTGATTTTTCCATTATTCCTGAGGAATATTTTCACTGGATGTAAGATTATCAGTTAAGAATCATTTTAACCCCAGGATTCACAAATTATTATGCTGCCTCCTTCTGGCCTCTAGTTTCTTTTTAAAATTGCTACATCATGATTATGCATAATAGTAGGATTCATTATGAAAATAGAAGGGAGATGAGTAAAGTTGAGGATGGGACCAATGGGAGGGATAAGAAAGGACCCAGCAACTCCCCTATCCTTCTTCACTGACTGAAATAGTTCTAAAGGTATATAGAAAAAATGTGTGACAATACTTATCAACAAGGAAAGGCAATAAGATATAAAAGAGATCACATTATTACATTACATTAACTAGTAACATGACCATATGAATAGAACTTAGTAAGACATTGCAATATAGATATATTACAGGGGATGGGTAAACACAAAAAGCTATGCAATAACATACATTCAAGGACACCATTAATAAATAAAAATAGAAAGCAGGAAAAAGAAAACAGAAAGAACAGAGGTAAAAACACAAAAAATAAAACAGCAGACTTAAGCCCTAATTTCTTTTTTTATTGAGAAATTTATTTGTTGAACAATCATGTTTTTAATGAAATAATATCATATGTATATAGATTCTGAAGATTAGATTTACCCCCAAGAATGCCTCCCCCATTTACCCACCCTTATCCCTCCCCTCCCCTTCCCAAAACATTTCTAAAAATGTATTAGGTTATATAACATTACAACTTATC